>LUCW03000060.1:65000-110000 GCA_001586965.3 Sphaeroforma sirkka | reverse complement strand
TCGTCACACATGTTGTCGACAGGAATCTGCAATTCTATAAATACACGATACTAGGCAATTCCATGTAAACTCGAATCTGTTGTCAGTCATGTACTGTACACTCTTAATAGATGCCTGAGACTAAACTATATCGTTAGCATGTATCATTCGAAGTTCATTGATACATATTAGCTTCAAAATTAAGTATGGTTGTATCTACCGTTGAATTGACATGCATAGTGCAAGTTGCATAACTTTTTAATAGCTATTCACTATCGAATCAATCCCCGATTCCAAGAAAGGCATTGATATCGACCCGCAACACCTCGTTGAACTTGAATTTAATATCGGGATAGTAAGAAGCATGTGAAGAATTAACGAGGTGACATACATTGGCCAGCAACAATTGATAAATAAATAGGATTTGGATTTCATAACATCTTCGAGAAGTGTGCCAAAATATACATCCCCGCCGGCAGACTCCCCCCAGCACTGTATACATACTCTATGTACAAGAAGCAGTTATGTATTTATTAACAGCACCATACATACATCAATTATGACTTTATCTAAACAACAAACAGAGGCCCCAGAGCCCCAGAGTCTAGACTTCAGTACAATACCGGTACTATTTTCACAAGTATGCACATATGTAGTGCATACATACTGCATAGCCTCTTGGCACAAGGCTACAGGCCCACAGATGAGTCACGACTCATGAGACTCAATTCTCATGAGTCCATGACTTCGTGACAGAACCTTCATTCTTCAATCTTCTCTGGATGTTTTTTTTTTAAAAACCCAAATACAGAAACAAGAGTATGTACTGTATCAATAAATAGTTTCATCTATTTTCGGACACGTCGAACCGTCGGTGTAAACTAATTTTTGTTTTAAAAAATACTATTTTATCTTTTTTTTTTAAACTAATATGATCTCTCTGTTGTACTCAACTAGTCAGCGTATTTTTTTTAAATTGTTTTTACAAATAAATAGTTTTAGGGTTTTAGGGTTTATATATCTGTGTTGCAGTCAGCTCTCAGCAGTGAGTTGCGCTGTGCCACAACCTGCACACAAACGATAAAAATAAATCAAAGCCCTTGTTGGTTATGTTTTTAATAATAAAACCAGAGCAAGAGCGCCGAGTCGCCGACGGGTCCGATTTTATTTGATGATAAGAAATAATAAACCAAATGAGCAAACGTATTCAATAGAATCTAATGTGTAAATTTCTCCGCCATCTGGTACAATATAACCCAATCATTATCAATACAGTTGTACTCTCACTTGGTTCCATGGAACGATACGGAAAACTTTTGGTTAAATAAAACCGTCACTTAAAATACAACAAAAAAATATAACGACACATTTCAAGTGATAGTTTCGACAGTAGTGAGTAGTGAGTAGTGACTCGCAGAGCCTCTGGTGACGACTGGTCATGGACTCATATGGTGGTCGGTGGAGGCTATGATGTTGTATTTTTAGGGTATAATCGGTAAAAACGAAATTGTACCACAACCTTCATAGGCTCATAGTAGGCACTGGGCCTGCAATCCTGCATTCTGCAACTTACTTCCAAGTCTGCAACAGTGTAACTGGCCACTGCCATGGCAATTGGCATTTGGCAAGCGCTTGCGTAGTCGCATATGTATATTCGTACGAATTGGATATATTTGGTAATAATGTCTCCAGAGGGCAGAGGTCCAGTGCAGTCTCTATTTTTTTTAACTAAATAAAAGTGATAAATAGCTTTATGACTGTCCGACAAAGCTATTCATTCCACAGTCCACACTCCACACTCCACACTGGTTTGTATCTGGACAGACACATACACACTACACAAGTAGATTCCTTTGAATAATCTATAATGAATGCGCTACGTACCGTGGCCAGGACGGCGTTTGCCCATCGTCCTCTGGTTTCTCAGCTGCGTACAGCTGCACCCGCTACCAGCATGATGAGCCGGTTCTTCCACGCAACACAAGCGCCAAAAGCGGAGGCCCCGCCGTTGTCGCAGAAGACCATGTATGTGACTCGTTGCCCATGTAGATACTTAGCTGAATTAACCCGAGTTTATTTGATTTATTTATATTTTAACCTACCTTAATATTTAATTTATTTATGCTTTATTTGAATTTAATTGTACATCGGACATGCATCTGCACTGGCTTTCTTTCAATCTTTATATCTTTACAGCATCATCAACGTAGTGCTATTAGATGGAAATTTAGTTTTTCTAGAAACGTTATGTGTAGAGCCGTTTACATTCAAGCTTTTGATTGTGTAAGTTATTGATAAACAAAAGTATCGGTGAATTCAAATCCACAAACTCGGTGAGGGATGTGGATTAATGAGGTATACATATATAAATACATATCTATCGTTGAGTGGGCTCAGAACTCTAAACTACTGCTAGCTTGTGCTCGTCAAATCCCATCAAACCATCAAAGTACAGTGTGTGCACGAGAACTAGCATACTCGGCTTACATAAACTATATCACTTTAAATCCAAGAGCCCTCAAAAACCATCCAGGCATTCATCACTTCTCAATTTCTTCGAAACAGTGACATTGTAAAGAGCTGTGCCCCCGTCCTAGAGGTGCATGGATACGACATTGCCGCAAACATGTACAAGAGAATGTTTTCCAACCACCCAGAGGTCGCTGAGCTATTTAACCCCTCGCATCAAGTGCCCAATAAGGACGGAAAGGCTATGCAGGTGAGTTATGAGTCAAAAACTGTACCCGCCTATCAGATTACAAATATAGCAACGAATATAACTAGACATACCTAGTAGCGGTTTTCCTTCTATACACATGCCGTAGAACCCTGGTTTCATCCAATATATTGTTGTGTTCTGAATTGTTCATTCTAAAAGTGAATGGCGTATGGCTTAACGTATTTACAAACTGCACCTATCCTATGCCCATAGCCATGGGGACTGAGTTGTGCCGTACACGCTTACGCACTCTACATTGACGACCTGGGCATGCTGGCCGAAGCCGTTGAACGCATTGCACAGAAGCACGTGAGTCTAGACGTACTGCCCGAACACTATGGCATTGTAGGGGAGAACCTACTGTGGTCTATCAAGGACACACTGGGGGACGCAGCTACGCCTGAGATCATGGCTGCATGGGAAGAAGCATATGGGTTCTTGGCGTGGGTGTTCATTCAGCGAGAGGAGACTTTAATGGCTGAGAAGGCCAACCAACCCGGTGGTAAGTGCGGTACTACTCTGCCAAGAGCGTATCGTATATATATTGTGAGTAATACATGTACAACTGTAGCTACAATTATGATCATATTTATATGGTTTATACAATCGCTTGTTACTGTGTGCACATACCTATAACTTTTTATAGTCAATACTTGAGGCATTACTTGCGCACGGAAAGTTATGTATCTAATATATACATTTATACCTTTGGTAATGAATATATATTCATATTGTGTATTTAAATATATATAAGTGTATGTGTATATGAGTGCAGTCAGACCGTGATGACTGAGAATGCCAACCAACCTGATGGTGAGTGCGATACTGCTGTGTCAAGAGCGTGTGCATCTTGCAAGTCATGCTTCTATACTTGCAGCTACATTGATGTTCATATATATTTGTTTATACAATCGATCTACTTATATGTT
The DNA here is from genome assembly GCA_001586965.3 of Sphaeroforma sirkka. Taxonomy (NCBI): domain Eukaryota; class Ichthyosporea; order Ichthyophonida; genus Sphaeroforma; species Sphaeroforma sirkka. The sequence continues at coordinate 106,373 of LUCW03000060.1, read as the reverse complement.
ATGCACATACCTGAAACACTTTGTAGTCAATAAATAGGTTATTACATGCACACTCAAATTGCGTATATTATGAACTAATAATCCAATACATACGAGTGTCTTACTATATATACCTGTGTGTGTGTGTTTATGTATATATGTACAACCTGACCTATATGGGCGAGAATACTCAACAACCTGCGAATATGACATGTATACTTGCAGCTTTAATTATGTTCATATTTGTATGGTTTACTCAACCGATTTTGCGTGTGCACATACCTACAACACTTTGTAATCAATACTTAAAATTGATTACTTGCACACCCAAAATTGCGTATGTTATGAAAATTGCTGTAATGTGCATTTATAATTCAATATATACTTTAATTTATATATATATATCTATATATATATATATACATTTATATACATATACATACATATATGTGTGTGAATGTGTATGTGTATAGGCAGACCGTATTGGCTGAGAAGCCCAACCAACCAGGTGGTAAGTGCGGTACTGCTGTGTTGAGAGCGTGTTCATATTGCGATTTATACATGTATATTTGTAGCTGCACATATGATCATATTCGTATGGATTATACTCTGCTTGCCTGCTGCATGCATACACCTATACTACGTTGTAACCAACCCCAAAGGTGTTACTTACACACGCACATTGTCGTATATTCGGCATATAATGCATTAATACACCAATATATACATGTCTATTGTATATTTATAACTGTTTTTTTAGTATATTCATTACGTGTATTGTTAAGCACGTAGTCAACGAATCACTTGCGCACGGACACTAGCGTATATAAGGCATAATATGCATTAATACATCAATACATACATGTATCTAATATATATTTATAGCTGTGTACAAGTATATACAATGTGGATTACGTGTATATGTATATACGTAAATGTATATATATATATATATATATCGTAGTCAACACTATATTTAGCACCTATATGCTCAAACAAGCGTATGTACAGCATATTATGCAGTATTGCTTAAATATCGACACGAACCTCGAGTTTTTTTCATTGTGTAAATACGTATGTATGCACATGTTTATACAACCTTTTATATATATATATGTGTGTGTGTACATATTTTTATTACATGTAGTATACATGTATATATACACATTTACATACACGCATTTACGTATATTTTTTTGTTTTGTGTATATGTATGTATGTATGTATATCTATATCTTTTTATCTATCTACTTATCGATTTATCGATATCTTTATATATGCCGGACAGCTGTACTCTGTCTGTCACGTACATACTGTACCTACCTTGGGGTTGCCCTAGACCCGCGTACATAAAATACGTACATGTACGTTTAAATTGATAGTATTCATAATCCAACGCATCCGTGCACACATATATGTTCTCAGTCACTCTCACGTTCCTCTCCACTCACACACGCTTCCAACCCGAAAGCACCACTACAAACCCTACACCCAACCCAAACTAAGCTAAGGTTACACCCTACAAATTCTAAACACACCCTAAGGCTAGTCATATACACCTACACCTACAAACCATCCACCACTTGGCACTGAGCAACAAGCATCTCCGCCGACCCTTCTCACACAGGCTGGCGTCACTGGCGAAACTTCATAGTGGATCTCAAGAAGCGAGAGAGCGGCAACATCATGTCACTCATACTAAAGCCCGAGGATGGGGGGCCTGTGGTCAAGTATGAACCAGGACAGTACATTGGCATTCGCATTGAGAATGGAGACCATGTCACACAACGCAACTACTCGCTTTCTAGTGCACCCCGTGACGACTACTACCGCCTCTCTATTAAGGTTTGTTGCTATGTGTATGCAAAGTGTTTGTATGAAGAATGTATTATGTATATAGTGTATTTGTAAAGGTGTCGCCATGGCTGCCTGCGTTGTGATATATTTGCCAATAAGTTTTTGTCTTGGAGTGGTGAGTGATTGTCAAGGTATAGGTTTGACTGTGTGAGAGGATTAGCTAAGTGCGTATGATGATGGCATCTTAACATTTGACGTTTATTGAGCTGTTGTCTCGGAATGAGTTCCTGTTGGGATACCTAACCCTGTCAGGGTCTGCTTGACCCATGTATGGGTTGCTTTGTCCTTGTACTTTCCCTTGAATCTCGCGTTCTGTTATTCCCTACCTAATGAATCGGTTGCTTATATACAGAATACCTCAGAATGATCCATTCCCAAGTCACTTACACAACAGAACATCCTATTCACCCCACAGCGTGAAGAAGCCCATGGTCTGTGTCCTGCTGGTTACGCATCCAACTGGGTGCACGACAAGTTGCAGGAGGGTGACATTGTTAAACTGTCTGTCCCGTCCGGAGATTTTTTCCTTAAGGAAGGTAGTGACAAACCCATTGTTCTGCTGTCGGGTGGGGTAGGTATCACCCCCATTGTGGCTATGCTGGATCATCTGGTGGAGAATAAATTCAACAATCACGTCACAATGTTCAGCGCTGTGCGAAATGCGGGTGTCGAGGCATGGCACAAACATATCGAGGAGGTAATTTTCTGAAGTATACGTGCATGTGTACGTGGTTAAGTTCCAGTTGTTAAGATTCTGTTTCACCGTGAAAACGGCATTCACATGCAGTATGGTGAAATGGTTTCTAACTAAACATCTTCATCTATTATCAAATGTCTTTTAACTTAACATCGTCATCTATAATCAAATGGCTTCTAACTCAACATCTTCATCTATAATCAAATGTCCTATATTTTAACACCGTCATCTATAATCAAATGTCTTCTAACTTAACATCTCCATCTACAATCAAATGTCCTCTAACTTAACATCGTCATCTATAATCAAATGTCTTCTAACTTAACATCTCCATCTACAATCAAATGGCTTCTAACTTAACATCTCTATCTATAATCAAATGTCTTCTAACTTAACATCTCCATCTACAATCAAATGTCCTCTAACTTAACATCGTCATCTATAATCAAATGTCTTCTAACTTAACATCTCCATCTACAATCAAATGGCTTCTAACTTAACATCTCTATCTATATTAAATGTCTTCTAACTTAACATCTTCATCTACAATCAAATGTCTTCTAACTTAACATCTTCATCTATATTCAAAGGTCGCCTAACTTAACATCTTCATCTATATCCAAAGGTCTTCTAGCTTAACATATTCATCTACAATCAAATGTCTTCTAACCTAACATCGTCATCGGTACTTTCCTCGATCCTAGATTGGTAGCCGCGAGATGAACGTGCGCGTACACTTCCTCTATGACGAGCCACCAAATGATTCCTACCCCAAGGGCCCTATCACCATCGATCACCTGAAGAGAGCCCTTACCAGTAAAGACCAGGAGTTCTACTTCTGTGGGTATGTGTGTCCTCGTGCATTGTATCGTGTGTATATGATCCGGGTGCACTTTAGGTTGGTGCTGGAATACGTGAGTGCCCATAGTTTGGTATACCCTGACAGTCGCCTCTGTCGCCATGCATCAAGGGTGCATTGAGATACGAGGTAACTAGGTTTCAGCTCTCCACATGATTTACAACTGTGTAGCACGTAACACTCAATATAGTAATTATGTTTTTTCACTGCCTTGTAACTCATACACGTTTGGGAAGTCTCGCTTCCTTTTAAGTGCACACTCGATTTCGTGCATCAAGTTTTGTACTGAACCTGCAGTATAGCGCCTTGTAGATTTCTGGTATATTAGGAGCATACGTACGGCGAACCCGTTGTGCAAATTTTATACCTGCATGCATTTGCACTGGCGCATAAGACCTATAATAGCTCGTATATATACATGGTATAGGTTAGTGAATCTACGAACGTGTGTACAATGAAAATTTTGAAGACAAAGACAGATGTTCACTAGATATACACCATTAAATATTTACAATCAAGTCACACGCGCTGCCTTGTAGGTTTGCTCTAGTTGTCGTGGCATTATAGATTCGTTAGCCATCACGGACTCTGTCAAAAGTCTCAAAAATGCTCAGGACTCACGCAATTCATTAAACGTGCCAAAATACTTATTATTATCATTTCTGTTGTTTTATCTCCAGCCCACAACCTTTCATGAAACAGATCTACAACGGCCTTATGGAGTGGGGTGTTCCTGAGAAACAGATACACTTCGAATTCTTTGGGCCAACGCAAGCGATGCAGGCGTAGTATAGCCAGCTCAATAAAAGTAATAAACAATGAATCCTCATCTATCGTTTAATTTGTCAACCATGCGCCTGATTTCTCGCCATTGTGGCTCGAAACAATCTGAGCTCCCAAGCAAACCGCCTTGGAAGTAGTTAAGGTACTTGTTAACAAGGTGTGTGTTGAAGACACCCCTCACTGTTTCTAACCCATACCCTGAATATGACAGCTGTGTGTCATTCTTTGTGTGCGATATTTTGCAGTGATAGTTCAAGTGGTTAATAGTATACTCTATATTGACAAAACGAGAAATACGCTCTGGATATTTTCAAATACAATTTAACTGATACGGCAAGAGCGATGCATTTTCTGCATAACTGTTCTTCGAGATTCGCTTTCTCCTCTGTCCTGCTTATACTTGCCCTGGCTGGACTTCGGATTATAACAACTACAACGCTCAATGACATACAATCGTGTATATGTAAATACGGAGCAGAGGCGTGTTCGAAAGAGTCGAAAAAATGATTTTTCAGGAAGCTGCGACGTGTATAATACATTGAATCCCTTGGAACGGGCAGTTAGCTTTGTACACTGCGTTATGCAGGGAAGTTATTTTCTTCCTCATGTTGAACTTCATTTGGACGTGAGCGCACTAGTGTTAGAATCTACAACCTTCCAGCGTGACACTTCGACTACTCTCAGTTTGATAGATACTGATGCATGACCTTTCAAATTTATTGCCATGTTGATACTGGTGCATGACATTTCCATCAAAACCTTTATCACCGATATCTCCAAGTATGCTTCTGGTTTTGGCCTCGCAATACAATAGGTTTTGGTAAGATGAATGTTAGATATATAACGATCGTGACGTTCACACACAAATAGGAAAACTTTAATATTGCAAGTTTTATAATTCAAGCAGTGCCGGAAAATGCGTGACGATAACACAAGCCTGATTCTCTGCCGCTACCACACAAGACAGCAAACAACAAATCAGCAAGCACTGCTAAACAGAATCTTTCGGCGCTGTCGTGTTCTCATCTGTTTCTGAAGGTGCTACTGTTTTTTGATCGTGTTTGCGTCGGCTGATAAGTTAACATTCATTGTGTCATCATCACGCATAAAGAACATAAAATGAGTGTGGAGCAGACCTATATCCTCCATCAGAGGACTGTCAATCTATCGACCATAGAGGCCACTGGCTCTTACCAAGAGGCAGTCCTGATCATTCTTACACAAGCTACCACTGCTAAATCCTACCTGACTTAAATTGTATTTTAGTTTATATAACATAGTTTAAAACATAGAAATATCCTTCGAAGTTTACACATTTTTCAGTTAATTAGTAGTTACCGTAGTGTACTACTTCAAGAATCCATCGAAGTTTACACATTTTTCAGTTAATTAGTAGTTACCGTAGTGTACAACTTCGAGACTGTCTAATAATTGCTCACTATCCAGCAACAGGACTGTAAGTATTCTATACTACCACATAGTGGCTAATACTACCCTAAAGTTAGCTACACGCTAGTTATTATACCTAGACTTTATTAATTTTCCTATTCTCGAGCTATTACTATGGCTAAAGGGAATTCTAAAGGCAAGAGAGCCGACAGCTCCAAGCCAGCTAAGCCTGTTGAGGTTCCTGAGGTTACTGGGGACGCTGGTCCGTCTGGTACTGAGCCTGCCGTTGAAGCTGTAGAGGAAGCCGTTTCTGAGCTTGGTTCTGAACTAAACTCTGAGGATGACTCGTCGGATCCTAAAGCTTTGAAAGAGGAGGTCTCAACTGCCGCGGAAAGGCTCGCCAGCGTCCGTGTGTTTCCTAGTAGTGCAGCCCCCTCAGTTCGTCATCTGACCGCGAAAAGTCATATATTGGAAAGGCTATATTTCCTGAACAAGTGGAGGAATCGTCTCGAGATCGACGGTTTATTACTACTAAAAGTCAGCCCGATCCACCTTATAACAAAGATGAAAGTGTTCCATTTCGTGAAATTTCATTCCTCGCCACTGAATGCCTCGCCACTGAATGTTGGGGCGGAAGACGCTAATGTTGGGGACGCCATAACTCGACAACGAGTGGTTGGGTCTTCTCAATCTCGAGGCCATTTGAACCGCAAAGATGAGCTTTCAAAGGAGCTAGCCGCTGCCGCAGCTTCTGACCTTTTGATCATATCCCACGTGGTCAATATTCTTCCTATACCGAAAAAAAAATTATTCCGAGCCGGGGTTCGAATCTGAGACCTACTGGTTTACCAGTCAGCAGGGTTACCACTGAGTCAGTTACCGATGGTGAAGTGGGTACAACCTCAACATTCAACCTCTAGAGTGTGGAAGCTACAATCGACCATCCTCTCGACAAATCTAACCGTGTCAGAGGCTATGATCGTACGGAAATAGATGAGGTTACCACCCTCATAACATCGATCCTCATTTACCATCTAACCCACCCTGGTAATCACAACTTTGGTAATCGTTATTCCAGTACCTCACTAGAGAGTATCCACTCTAGCACTGAAGACGAGGAAGTGAGAACCAGACAACAAGGTCTCAGGCTATTACGTTCTGGTATGCAAGTCCTTGAGGACCGTTGATTGAATGTCTCTGACCTTGACGATAAGAAAGCGGATAACATTCGCTATCTAATCAATAACAAGAAAGGATACAGACTCTATCTTGGCACTAGCAGCTCGTAGAACTGATCGTGAACCTCGTGAACGCTTCGAACAAAGCTTTATAAAGCAGCTAGGTAACGCGAAGGCTGAGGTCGATTTCTCTACTAATGAGAGTACAGTGGAGACACTGAAGGCCTTTGACCAACTTAAGGAGTCTGCCAGCCATTAGGATAAGCAGATGATGAATGCCTTTATTCATTTCTGTGAGTCAGAGGAATGGAAAACTATCTTGAAGGCCCATACTGACGAATATTTATTAATTTGTCAGATGATGGAGACTCTGGGGGCTAACCTTTTTAAGAAGTTCAATAATGATATTATCACCTATGGTGATTTGCGACCTATGCCTTGGTCGGCGGGAAGACCAAAACCTGTAAGTAATAGTTCAGAGATTATAAAATTTAGTTTATAATATCCTACATCTACTATCGTCTCAAATAGGTCCAAGTAAATGAGTCATACCAAATACTTAGGCTATTGGAGCCATCAAAGTGAATTTAGAACACTTTGGAAATATTGGAAAAAGAATTTATATTAAATTTTTTTGAATACAATTAAAAACCAATATGTTGTCTCATTTGATCTTGATATTTTAGACTGACCGGGTCTACATAGCCCTCAGTAGCTTTTAGGACTACGGACGTACGTGAAGGTACGATCTAGTTCGTAAAACGAAAACCAAAGTAAACCGGTTTCGGTCATGGCTTATCGAGTAATTATGTGCCTATATATACGAGTTCAAGACTCATGTTGTACTCTATGTCGTTTAGTATTTGGTCCAGTAACCATTTCCGATGTAGGTGTCTTACGTTTATTACTTGGCAAGATATTAGTCAAAGGTTGTTCTTCATTAGTAAGTAAGCTCGAAGAATTTTCTGCTCTGTTGGTAATCAAGTCAGAAAGTTTAGTCACATAGTTAAGTAGGACAGGATTTTTGTGCTCGAGTAAACAGGGGTAAATAACGTTCTGCATATGCTCGATCTTTTGTAGCCACGAGTAACTTGTTTCTCGGGCGCAGTTTTGTTAAACGTTGCTTGAAATTCACTATAGCGGCCAAAGAAATAGTAAAACGGGAGTGTTCCAGTTTGAGGATTCATGTAGTTATTCATTTGAGTCTGAACCCATTTCAAATGATAAGGCCACATATCTTCAACGTCATCTAGTGCGCTACGCAATAGCTTCTTTAGTTCTCTATGGCGTGTCTCGTTTGCACCCTGCGTTTGAGGTTTATAAGGAACACCACGCCTATGGGTCATGCCTGATACGAGTATAAGTGCCTCCATTACGTCGGTACAAAACTCACTACCGTTATCAGAACATAGTACTCGGGGGAAACCGAAGTCATTAAAGACGTGATAGCACAACTCTGCCACTGTTTGTGGGCGTTTGTTCGGTACTGCATAAAGCAAGTTATAGCCCGAAGTCGCACATAAGAAATGACAGCTAAAAACATCGCCAGTATGCTTGGATCGCGGGAGTTTAACCAAATCGACTATGACTCGGCGCATCGGTTGGTCTTCTGTCACACTTTTTTAGGGTGCCCAACCGTATCGCTTGATCTGGTTCTTTTACAATCAGTACAGCGTCGGTATACTTCACGTATGGTTTCTTTCAGCGCCGGGTGATCAAGCCCTGCATGAATAGCCATCTTATAAGTATGCTCATATGCTCGATGAGTTAAATTGTGAATTATTTTAAATCTACTCTCGAGCTCTTCTAAGTCAGTCAGATTCTGTAAATTTCGATGGAAAATTACTAGGATTCAAACTATATTAAACTAAAATACAATTTAGTCAGTTAGGATTTAGCAATGGTAGCTTGTGTAAGAATGATCGGGACTGCCTCTTGTTAAGAGCCTAAATATCCTCGATCACACAGGGCGTACCTCTAGCTGTTCTTTATTGAATAATTTTCACTAGAAGTACTAAGTGTTCATGACCACTTGCCTAATTTGTAAATAGACATAATAACGTAAGTCACGTTAATACATTAGCTGATATAAATAAAGTTCCATCTGAAGAAAAGTTAGAAAAAGAAAAAGACTTATTGGATTTTGGAGATTGGCGGGAGGACCAAAATCTATAAGTAGTAGTTCGGAGATTATAAAATTTAGTTTATAATATCCTACATCTACTAATGTCTCAAATAGGTCCAAGTAGATGAGTCATACCAAATACTCAGGCTATTGGAGCCATCAAAGTGAATTTAGAACACTTTGGAAATATTGGAAAAAAGAGCTTGTACTAAATTATTTAAAATACAAATAAAAAAACCAATGTATTATCTCAATTGATCTTGATATTTTAGACTGACCGGAGGCCGTATTTCTACAATTCTGTGTAACGCTGGCTGGATGGACCATAGTCCCGTTAGATAGGGCAACTTTAGTAATAGGAGGGGTAGACTCTTGAGATACGTAATTAACAGCATTAGATTGTTGAAGTATCTTCTTCAGTTGTTTCGCAACTCCTGGCTGTTTTATTTTAAGCAGCGCTTTACGTAATTGAGTGCGAGCTTCAGGTTCTCTTAGAGCTTTGAGTCTTTGATCCATGGCCTTAGCTAGTTCCATGTTTTACGATCTAATGCCGTCTCAATCGGCATCGCCTCGACTGCATTCTTGTTTGGTGCATGTGTTGTACGAGTCTTGAGCTTTTGTTCAAACTCCTTAGACTCCTCTAGTTTAGCTAAGAACTCGGTTGAGGGTTTCCACTTAGCGGTACTTGGGACAAAGGATGGTGTGTTTCCAAGGTGTCTTCTTAATAGAATAGGATCCCTGACACAAGAACGTGTCGGTGTAGAAATACGGCCTCCGGTCAGTCTAAAATATCAAGATCAATTGAGATACTACATTGGTTTTATTTGTATTTTAAATAATTTAGTACAAGCTCTTTTTCCAATATTTCCAAAGTGTTCTAAATTCACTTTGATGGCTCCAATAGCCTGAGTATTTGGTATGACTCATCTACTTGGACCTATTTGAGACATTAGTAGATGTAGGATATTATAAACTAAATTTTATAATCTCCGAACTACTACTTATAGATTTTGGTCCTCCCGCCAATCTCCAAAATCCAATAAATCTTTTCTTTTTTTTTTAACTTTTCTTCAGATGGAACTTTATTTATATCAGCTAATGTATTAACGTGACTTACGTTATTATGTCTATTTACAAATTAGGCAAGTGGTCATGAACTCTTAGTACTTCTAGTGAAAATTATTCAATAAAGAACAGCTAGAGGTACGCCCTGTGTGATCGAGGATATTTAGGCTCTTAACAAGAGGCAGTCCCGATCATTCTTACACAAGCTACCACTGCTAAATCCTAACTGACTAAATTGTATTTTAGTTTAATATAGTTTGAAACCTAGTAATTTCCATCGAAGTTTACATATTTTTCAGTTAAATAGTAGTTACAGTAGTGTACTGCTTCTAGACTGTCTGACATCGATTTACTATCCAGCAAATACTATGGCTAAGGGTACTTCTAAAGGCAAGGGAGCCGCTAGCTCTAAGCCTGCTAAGCCTGCCGAGGTTCCTGAGGTCCCTGTGGAAACACCTAGCCTGTCTGGAGTTGAGCCTGCCGAGGATACTGTTGGGGAAGCAAATTCTGAGGTTGGTACAGAGGATTGTTCTGAGGATGACTCGTCGGATCCTAAAGCCTTGGAAGAAGAGGTATCTACTACCGCGGAAAGGCTCGCCAGCGTCCGTGTATCACCTAGGAGTGAAGCTCAGGACCCCAGCTTGCCCCCCCTGACCACGTGCCGTCAAATATTGGGGATAAACGTCGAAAGGCTGGAAATTCTGAGGTTGGTACAGAGGATTGTTCTGAGGATGACTCGTCGGATCCTAAAGCCTTGGAAGAAGAGGTATCTACTACCGCGGAAAGGCTCGCCAGCGTCCGTGTATCACCTAGGAGTGAAGCTCAGGACCCCAGCTTGCCCCCCTGACCACGTGCCGTCAAATATTGGGGATAAACGTCGAAAGGCTGGAAAATTCGTGGATACGAATGTCGGGGGCATTATAACTCCACATCTAAAGGACACTCCAGCACAAATCCGGCGTGAAAAGGAAGTATTGGACCTGTCCGAAAATTTCGGTTTCGCCATCGATGGAGAAGCCATTCCATTCAGCTCAAATCTTGGGGCCGAAGCTGAGGATGCCATAACTCGACAACGAGTGGTTGGATCCTCTCAATCTCGACGCCAATTGAACCGCACTGAAGCGCTCTTGAAGGAGCTAGCGGCAGCAGCAGTTGTGGACCCCTCTATCGTGTCCCACTTGGCTGATATTCTTCCTATACCGAAGAAGAAGAAAAAAATCGGGCCGGGTTTCGAACCCGAGACCTACTGGTTTACCAGCCAGTATGTTTACCACTAAGCCAGTTACCACTGGCGAGAGATAATATTTCAAAATTTAATCTCTATAGCTCTGATGCTACCATCGATCATCCTCTTGATAAACCTAACCCTGTCAGAGGATATGATCGTATGGAACTCGATGAGGGCTTACCATCCTCGTAATATCGACCCTCATTTGCCAACTAACCCTGGTAATCACGATTTTGGCAATCGCTACACCAGTACCTCGTTAGAGAGTTCCCGCTCTAATCCTGAGGATGAGGAAGTGAGAACCAGACATACTCGTCTCAGGCTATTACGCTCTGGTATGCAAGTCCTTGAGGACCGTCTATTGAATGACTCTGACCTTGACGATAGGAAAGCGGATAACATTCGCTATCTAATGGATAACAAGAGAAAGGAAATAGACACCATCTTGGCACTAGCAGCCCGTAGCACTGAGCATGAGCCTCGTGAACACTTAGAACCAAGCTTTATAAAGCAGCTAGGTAACGCGCAGGCTGAGGTCGATTTCTCTACTAATGAGAGTACAGTGGAGACACTGAAGGCCTTCGACCAACTTAAGGAGTCTGCCAGCCTTAGGGATAAGCAGATGATGAATGCCTTTATTCATTTCTGTGAGCCAGGTGAATGGCGAACTATCTTGAAGCTCATGAGCCCAACTGGAAAGCCCTACCCTGGCACCAGTTGCGTGATAATATACTTAACACCTTTTTTTTGAAGATGCACGTGACCGTGAACTTCTAGAGTCTCGCAAGTCCTTTGCGAACGATACCACTATTCGAGGTGCTCTAGCTCATATGACACATATGAATACTCGGATGGGTGGTCGTACCTATACTGGCGAATATTTATTAATTTGTCAGATGATGGAGACTCTGGGAGCTAACCTCTTTAAGAAAGTCAATGATGACATCATCGCCTATGGTGATTTGCGATCTATGCCTTGGTCTGTCTTTGAGAAGATAGTACACAAGCATACCAATTCCTCTACTAGAGTACTTAGTACCACGAGCTACACCCAGCCCACTAAGCGAAACGCAGTAGAGACTAATACTGCGCGTAGTACTAAGAAACCTCGCACTACTACTGGAGGGGGTACTGGCTCTACTTCTACCGAACCGAAAGGTGATAAGAAGGTGAGAGCGCCTTGCAAGAAGTGTGGTTACAACCTCACAAAACGTAATGGCAAGTGGAATGGTAGACACGACCCTGTTAAGTGTGCACCAGGCAAGCCAGATTTTGGACACTATATGAAAGAGTGTGCTACTTGCAAGGGGTACTAACGGTTGGCACAAAGAGGATTGCAAGGACTTACCGGACGTCCAGTTAAGCACTGACAGTACCATATGTGCGCACTAGAGCAAGATTATGAGAAAATGTTCAATAAAATCTATACCAAAGGAGATGAACGTATCTTTCAAACAGTTTTCGTAAATGGAGAAAAAGTTATGGCACTATTTGATCCAGGGCTGAAGTCTCTGCTATCTCATGCCGAGTAGCCTACGCTACAGATATGGCTGTCCATAACGAAACAACTGATTTAATCTTGGGAAATGGCAAAGTTACTACTTGCGAACAAGCCATTGACTATGCACACATAATGCTGTCAGATAGAAGAGAAGTGAAGACTCACCTAATCGTTACTGACATGTCTCAGAAATACGATTTAATTATAGGTATGACTGATCTTCTCAGTTTAGGTATAACACTCACTGGTCTGCCTAATGGGCTAGACCCGAATAAAGATCAGTCAGATGATAATATGTTAAAGATACCTAAACCTCCGGAAGGTGAAGCAAAGGATATGATTCCGCACTTCACCGATATAATTATGGACTTAATTATACAAAACAGGAAGATTGCAATAACTGACTGGTGTATGTTTAAGTTCTCTAATGGGTACGTTAGACTTGACTTAACAAACGTCGACTTCTCTACGTGAGTTGGAGACACAAAGACGTTGTCAAAACCCAAATCGAAGATTGGTTAAAACAGGGTCTAATTGAAATCAATTATGATGCAACCCCAGTTAACTTAGCTCTCTTAGCGGTCGATCAATATAAATCTGATGGAACGTTTAGTAAAACAAGAGTAGTACTAGACCTGTCGCCAATCAACAAACTAATTCCGCAACATAGTTTTCCCTTACCTAAGATAAGCGAGATACTACGCAAAATGGAGGGTGCGACTATCTTTTCCAAGATAGACTTAAAAGCTGCATTCCATCAACTACAAATATATCAGCCTCATAGGAAATACTTTTCCTTTACTTGGCAAGGTAAGAAGTACCAGTTTAAAGGTGCACCTGAAGGCTTACACATGTTACCTTCTTTCTTCCAACAAGTTATGATGGAACTATTTGCGGACCTGTCGTATAACGTATCAGTCTATTTAGATGATATAGTTATCTTTACAAAGACAGCACATGAACATGCTAAACTCGTTAAAGAAGTCTTAAAGCGACTTAATCATGCTAAACTTAAGATTAACGAAGACAAGTGTTCTTTTTTGCTAAAGATACTATACACTTACTTGGCTACAAAGTATCTGCAGCAGGGGTAGAAATTGATCCTGGCAAGAAACAGTTTCTGTTGGATTTATCAACACCAATTACTGGAAGAGATGTGAACTCTGTGTGTGGGTTTGTTAACTTCTTCTCGGATTCGGTACCGCATCTTTCTCATTACTTAAAGCCTTTCAGTCACCTACGGCTGCACAAAGGACCTTTGGGAAAGCTTTGGACTAAAGAATGTGATGATGCATTTAAACTAGTCAAAAGTAAAGTAATGGACGCACCCATCATGCAGTACCCTGTGGATGGTGTCCCATTCCAAGTAGCAACCGACGCTTCAGATCGAGCGGTAGGTGGAGTGCTTTACCAAACGATAAATGGTAAACCGCGCTACATACAATTCTTTAGCAAGAGTTATAATAAGAGTCAACGGAATTACCCTACCGTTAAACAAGAGCTCCTTGCTATAGTTACTGCGCTAAGACAGTTTAAAGACTACCTTTATGGAAGTTACTTTACTGTCGCCTGTGATCAAAAGTCTTTAACATACTTAAAAGATATGAACCCTGATTCACAGTTGGTGAACCGCTGGCATGACATTATTGCCAAGTTCGCTTTTAATATAACACACATTCCAGGAATACATAACCATCTTCCTGACATGCTCTCTCGACTTGTGCCCGACTACCAGAAAACAGTCAAAGAGTTATTAGCAACCGATTGGATGCTAAATAAGAAATGATTTAACCTCGCTCAATCACGATGGGGTCCATTTACTGTTGATATGTTCGCCGCAGAACATAACAAACAGGTTTCTGAATATAGGTCGTTGACTCATCCTAAAGGTGATGCATTTCAGCTTGACTTATCAAAGCATAATGCGTGGGCTAACCCACCTTGTCAACTTATCGCACAGTTGTTAAATTATGTTAATATTACTAAATCTACCATTACGCTGTGTTGTCCCTTACGTAACTCCGACCCATGGATACGTGATTTAATTAATATGATTCAAGACGAACCTATTTATGTCGACCGTGAAACCGACACGTACTTGTATCAGGGATCCTATTCTATTAAGAAGACGCCTTGGAAACACACCATTGTTTGTCGCATCGGTCCTGCAGGTACCACTAAGTGGAAACCCTCAACCGAATTCTTAGCTAAACTAGAGGAGTCTAAAGAGTTTGAACAAAAGCTCAAGACTCGTACAACACATGCACCCAACAAGATTGCAGTCGAGATAATGCCGATTGAAACGGCATTAGATCGTAAAAACATGGGACTAGCTAAGGCCATGGATCAAAGACTCAAAACTCTAAGAGAACCTGAAGCTCGCACTCAACTACTTAAAGCGCTGCTTAAAGAACAGCCAGGAGTTGCGAAACAACTGAAGAAGATACTTCAACAATCCAATGTTGTCAATTATGTATCTCAGGACTCTACCCCTCCTGATACTGAGGTTGCCCTTTCCAACAGGACTATGGTTCATCCAGCCAGCGTTACGCAGAATCTGACTGACTTAGAGGAGCTCGAAAGTAGAGTTAAAATTATACATAATTTAACGCATCGAGCATATGAGCATACTTATAAAATGGCTATTCGTGCAGGGCTTGATCACCCGGCGCTGAAAGAAACCATACGTGAAGTATACCGACGCTGTACTGATTGTGAAAAGAACCAGATCAAGCGATACGGTTGGGCACCCCTAAAAAGTGTGACAGAAGACCAACCGATGCGCCGAGTCATAGTCGATTTGGTTAAACTCCCGCGATCCAAGCATACTGGCGATGAATATATCTGTCATTTCTTATGTGTGGCTTCGGGCTATAACTTGCTTTATGCAATACCGAACAAACGTCCACAAACAGTGGCAGAATTATGCTATCACGTCTTTAATGACTTCGGTTTCCCCCGAGTACTATGTTCTGATAACGGTAGTGAGTTTTGTACCGACGTAATGGAGGAACTTATACTCGTATCAGGCATGACCCATTGGCGTGGTGTTCCTTACAAACCTCAAACGCAGGGTGCAAATGAGACACGTCATAGAGAACTTAAGAAACTCTTGCGTTGTGGCCTTATCATTTGAAATGGGTTCAGACTCAAATGAATAACTGCATGAATCCTCAAACTGGAACACTCCCGTTTCACTATTTCTTTGGCCGCTATAGTGAATTACAAGCAACGTTTGATAAAACTGCGCCCGAGAAACACGCTACCCCGTGGCTACAAAAGATCGAGCATATGCAGAACGTTGTTTACCCCTGTTTACTCGAGCACAAGAATCGCGTCCTACTTAAAGCGTATGACCGATGGAATAACACTAAGAACATTGTTCAGTTCAAAGTCGGCGATTACGTTAACATTATAAATCGAAACGCCAACGTTACCGAACTCTCTTCTAAGACGATAGGACCTTTTGTTATTTCCTACCATGATGAGAAGAGTGATACTTACGAAGTGAATAACATTGTTGGTACTAGCGCAACCAATCTAGGCACTCACCGTATCCCTACCTCCGAACTCTCATTCGCTCGCTCATTTGATTCTGATGTACCAGTCATGGAGTCACAAGTCAAAGATATAATTGACAAAACATCCGAAGACGGTTACACTTACTACAAGACCCGTTTCATGGATGGGACAGTAGCTTGGCTAACCTCCGATGCATTTCGTGAATCTCGCGACTTTCTTCGTATCTTTAATAAGAAATGGAACAAGCGTTTACATAAGAACACACGAGATAAACGAAAAGGGTTTCCTCAGGTGACTACAAACCCTGACGGATCTGAAATTCCCTATTTGCCACCTACTTCCTACGTGACTAAACTTTCTGATCTGCTTACCAACAGTGCAGAAAATTGTTCAAACTTACTTACTAATGAAGAACAGCCTTTGGCTATTACCTTACCAAATAATAAACGTAAGGCGCCTACATCGGAAATGGTTACTGGACCAAATACTAAACGACATAGAGTACAACATGAGTCTTGAACTCGTACATATAGGCACATACTTACTCGATAAGTCATGACCGAAACCGTTTTTACTTTGGTTTTCGCTTTACCAACTAGATCGTATCTTAACGTACGTTCGTAGTTCTAAAAGCTACTGGGGGCTATGTAGAAATACGGCCTCCGGTCAGTCTAAAATATCAAGATCAATTGAGATACTACATTGGTTTTATTTGTATTTTAAATAATTTAGTACAAGCTCTTTTTCCAATATTTCCAAAGTGTTCTAAATTCACTTTGATGGCTCCAATAGCCTGAGTATTTGGTATGACTCATCTACTTGGACCTATTTGAGACATTAGTAGATGTAGGATATTATAAACTAAATTTTATAATCTCCGAACTACTACTTATAGATTTTGGTCCTCCCGCCAATCTCCAAAATCCAATAAGTCTTTTTTTTTTTTTTTAACTTTTCTTCAGATGGAACTTTATTTATATCAGCTAATGTATTAACGTGACTTACGTTATTATGTCTATTTACAAATTAGGCAAGTGGTCATGAACTCTTAGTACTTCTAGTGAAAATTATTCAATAAAGAACAGCTAGAGGCACGCCCTGTGTGATCGAGGATATTTAGGCTCTTAACAAGAGGCAGTCCCGATCATTCTTACACAAGCTACCACTGCTAAATCCTAACTGACTAAATTGTATTTTAGTCTAATATAGTTTGAAACCTAGTAATTTCCATCGAAGTTTACATCGGTTTCACGGTCGACATAGATAGGCTCGTCTTGTATCATATTAATTAGATCACGTATCCATGGGTCGGAGGTACGTAAGGGACAACACAGCGTAAGGTAGACCTAGTAATATTAATATTATTCAACAACTGTGCGAGCAGTTGCCAAGGTGGGTTAGGCCACGCATTATGCTTTGATAAGTCAAGTTAAAAGGCATCCCCTTTAGGATGAGTCAACGGATCGAGCTGGCTTTCAGTAGCAATAAACCGTCGATCTCGAGACGATTCCTCCACTTGTTCAGGAGATATAGCCTTTTCATTATCTGACTTTTCAAGGTCAGATGGCAAGCTGATACCCTGGGCTGCACTACTAGGAGACACATGGACGCTGGCGAGCCTTTCCGCGGCAGTTGAGACCTCCTCTTCCAAGGCTTTAGGGTCCGACGAGTCATCCTCAGAGTTTTCATCAGAACCAAGCTCAGAAACGGCGCCCCCTAGAGCTTCAGCGGCAGGCTCAGTACCAGACAGACCAGTGTCCCTAAGTAACCTCATGAACCTCAACAGGCATAGCAGGCTTAGAGCTGGCGGCTCCCTTGCCTTTAGAATTTCTTTTAGCCATAGTAATAGCTCAAGAACAGGAAAATTAGTAAAGTCTAGGTATAGTAACTAGCGTGTAGCTTACTTTAGGGTAGTATAACCACTTTGAGGTAGTATAGAATACTTACAGTCCTGTTGCTGGATAGTGAGCAATTATTAGACAGTCTTGAAGTAGTACACTACGGTAACTACTAATTAACTGAAAAATGTGTAAACTTCGATAGATTCTTGAAGTAGTACACTACGGTAACTACTAATTAACTGAAAAATGTGTAAACTTCGAAGGATATTTCTATGTTTTAAACTATGTTATATAAACTAAAATACAATTTAAGTCAGGTAGGATTTAGCAGTGGTAGCTTGTGTAAGAATAATCAGGACTGCCTCTTGGTAAGAGCCTTAAAATCCTCGATCACACAGGACGTACCTCTAGCTGTTTTTTATTAAATGATTTTCACTAGAAGTACTAAGTGTTAATGACCACATGCCTAATTTGTAAATAGACATAAGAACGTAATTCAAGTTAATATATTGGCTAATTTAAATGAAGTTCCATCTGAAGAAAAGTTAAAAAAAGAAAAAGACTTGTTGGATTTTGGAGATTGGCGGGAGGACCAAAACCTGTAAGTAATAGTTCAGAGATTATAAAATTTAGCTTATAATATCCTACATCTACTATCTTCTCAAATAGATCCAAGTAAATGAGTCATACCAAATAATCAGGCTATTGGAGCCATCAAAGTGAATTTAGAACACTTTGGAAATAGTGGAAAAAAAAAGCGGATAAATTATTTTAAATACAATTAAAAATCAATATGTTATTTCATTTGATCTTGATATTTTAGACTGACCGGAGACCGTATTTCTAACCAATTCATCTACTAGAGTACTTAGTACCTCGAGCTTTACCCAGCCCGCTAAGCGTACCGCGACAGAGAATAACACTGCGCGTAATACTAAGCAACCTCGCACTACTACTGGAGGTGGTAAAGGCTCTGCTTCTACTGAACCAAAGCGTGAAAGAAAGGAGAGAGCACCTTGCAAGAAGTGTGGTTACAACCTCACTAAACGTGATGGCAAGTGGAATGGTAAATACGACTCTGTTAAGTGTGCACCAGGCACGCCAAACTTTGGGCAACCATCCTCGCTCCTCGACTGGATTATGACGGATAACCTGGTCCTTCTCGGTATTTCATACTCTGCACTAACCCACCCATTCCGCGGCACTACACGGCGCACGGCGCAGACCCGATCCGTACCACAGAGGTGGGTACTCTACTTAGTGGGTCAACAAGTGAATATATGGAACATTCGATAGTAACGATGTTTTGTCAACACCGGCCCGCATTGACTCAGCGCATATCTTCCATTGTCGACTCAGGTGGCCCCAGCTTCTAACGGGAAATCTTTCCTGAACCACTACAGCGACTATGAGAGCCATACTATATGTTCCTACACTGTAACATACTTACTTGTCATTTTGGAAATAAATAATATTATCCCTATATGAAAGAGTGTACTACTTGCAAGGGTACTATCGGTTGGCACAAAGATGATTGCAAGGACATGCCGGACGTCCAAGTTAAGCACTGACAGTTCTATGTGTGCACTAGAGCAAGATTATGAGAAAAAGTTCAATAGAATCTATACCAAAGGAGATGAACGTATATTTCAAACCGTTTATGTAAATGGAGAAAAAGTTATAGCACTTTTTGATCCAGGGGCTGACGTCTCTGCTATCTCACGCCAGGTAGCCTACGTTACAGATATGGCCATCCATAACGAAACAACTAATTTAATCTTGGGAAATGGCAAAAGTTACCATTTGCAAAAAAGCCATAGACTATGTACATATAATGTTGTCAGATAGAAGAGAAGTAAAGACTCACCTAATCGTTACTGATATGTCTCAGAAATACGATTTAATTATAGATATGACTGATCTATCACAGAGTCGATATCAACCAAGGACCTAGTTTAGGTATAACTCTCACTGGTCTGCCTAATGGGCTAGACCCAAATAAAGATCAGTCAGATGATAACATGTTAAAGATACCTAAACCTCCGGAAGGTGAAGTAAAGGATATGATTCCGCACTTTACCGATATAATTATAGACTTAATTATACAAAACAGAAAAATTGCAATAACTGACTGGTGTATGTTGAAGTTCTCTAACGGATACGTTAAGCTTGACTTAACAGACGTCGACATATCTAAGTTAAAGTGTCCTTCACATAACTACGTAAGTTGGAGACACAAAGACGTTGTCAAAACCCAAATCGAAGATTGGTTAAAACAAGGTCTAATTGAAATCAATTATGATGCAACCCCAGTTAACTTAGCTCTCTTAGCGGTCGATCAATATAAATCTGATGGAACGTTTAGTAAAACAAGAGTAGTACTAGATCTGTCGATAATCAACAAACTAATTCCGCAACATAGTTTTCCCTTACCTAAGATAAGCGAGATACTACGCAAAATGGAAGGTGCGACCATCTTTTCCAAGGTAGACTTAAAAGCTGCATTCCATCAATTACAAATATATGAGCCGCATAGAAAATACTTTTCCTTTACTTGGCAAGGTAAGAAGTACCTGTTTAAAGGTGCACCTGAAGGCTTACACATGTTGCCTTCTTTCTTCCAACAAGTTATGATGGAACTATTTGCGGACCTGTCGAATAACGTATCAGTATATTTAGATGATATAGTTATCTTTACAAAGACAGCACATGAACATGCTAAACTCGTTAAGGAAGTCTTAAAGAGACTAAACCATGCTGTTTTTTTTGCTAAATATACTATACACTTACTTGGTTACAAGGTATCTGCAGCAGGGGTAGAGATTGATCCTGGTAAGAAACAATTTCTGTTGGATTTATCAACACCAATTACTGGAAGAGATGTGAACTCTGTGTGTGGGGTTTTTAACTTCTTCTCGGATTCGGTACCTCATCTTTCTCATTACTTAAAGCCTTTCAGTCACCTACGGCTACACAAAGGACCTTTGGGAAAGCTCTGGACTAGAGAATGTGATGATGCATTTAATCTAATCAAAAGTAAAGTAATGAACGCACCAATCATGCAATACCCTGTGGATGGCGTCCCATTCCAAGTAGCAACCGACGTTTCAGATCGAGCAGCAGGTGGAGTGCTTTACCAAACGATAAATGTTAGAGTACAATGTAGTAGACTTTAAATAAAGTGCAAATGTATATCTTTATTTCGGACCTCACCTTTGGTTTTATACCTAAGGTGTTTGTGTTAGTGTTCAGCCGCTTGGGCTGGCCAGGGTAAAATCTCATATGGTCAGTATGAGAAACCTTATACGGAACACTTTAACACTTCGATGCTTTTCTATTTCAACTTCTTTGCAACTAAATCTCACGCTGATCACATGATGCCTTCCCGCATAGGTTGTGACTCACATAGAACAGCAGCTAATATTAGAATGTTGCGGTTGACCGGCTTAATCCACTCTCGGGAATCGGTTGAGAAACTGAATCTGCTATCGGAAGTCGTTTAAGTGATAACTCAACTCTTGAGAGTAATTTGAGCAACTTGATTAGCTCTCAGGAGTGAGCTGACTCTGATGACTTCCATAAATCAAAGATGGTTTCTTGCTGTAAAATCTGACCTGAGACATGTAGTCTCTCAATAAATAGTAAACCACGCTACATACAATTCTTTAGCAAGAGTTGTAATAAGAGTCAACGGAATAACTCTACCGTTGAACAAGAGCTCCTTGCTAAAGTTACTGCACTAAGCCAGTTTAAAGACTATCTTTATGGAAGTTACTTCACTGTCGCCTGTGATCAAAAGTTTTCAACATATTTAAAGAAGATGAACCCTGATTCACAGTTGGTGAGCCCCTGGCATGACATTATTGCTAAGTTCGCTTTTAACATTACACACATACCAGGAATACATAATTATTTTCCCAACATGCTCTCTCGACTTATCCCTGACTACCAGAAAACAGTTTTAGCAACCGATTGGATGTTTAGTAAGAAATGGTTTAACCTCGCTCAATCAAGATGGGGTTCATTTACTATTGATATGTTCGCCGCAGAACATAACAAACAGGTTTCTGATTATAGGTCGTTATTCCACTTGCCATCACGTTTCGTGAGGTTGTAACCACACTTCTTGCAAGGTTCTCTCTCCTTCCTCTCACGCTTTGGTTCAGTAGAAATAGAGCCTTTACCACCTCCAACAGTAGTGCGAGGTTTCTTAGTATTACGCGCAGTGTTCTTCTCTGTCGCGGTACGCTTCGCGGGCTGGGGTGCGAGGTTTCTTAGTATTACGCGCAGTGTTCTTCTCTGTCGCGGTACGCTTAGCGGGCTGGGCAAAGCTCGAGGTACTAAGTACTCTAACTCTCACGCTTTGGTTCAGTAGAAGTAGAGCCTTTACCACCTCCAACAGTAGTGCGAGGTTTCTTAGTATTACGCGCAGTGTTCTTCTCTGTCGCGGTACGCTTAGCGGGCTGGGTAAAGCTCGAGGTACTAAGTACTCTAATAGATGGGTTGGTATGCTTTTGAACTAACTTCTCAAAGACAGACCAAGGCATAGGTCGAAAATCACCATAGGTGATAATATCATAATTGAACTTCTTAATAAGGTTAGCCCCCAGAGTCTCCATCATCTGACAAATTAATAAATATTCGCCAGTATAGGTACAACCTCCCATCCGAGTGTTCATGTGTCATATGAGCTAGAGCACCTCGAATAGAAGTATCGTTCGCATAAAGCTTGGTTCGAAGCGTTCACGAGGTTCACGATCAGTTCTACGAGCTGCTAGTGCCAAGATAGAGTCTGTATCCTTTCTTGTTATTGATTAGATAGCGAATGTTATCCGCTTTCTTATCGTCAAGGTCAGAGACATTCAATCAACGGTCCTCAAGGACTTGCATACCAGAACGTAATAGCCTGAGACCTTGTTGTCTGGTTCTCACTTCTTCGTCTTCAGTGCTAGAGGATACTCTCTAGTGAGGTACTGGAATAACGATTACCAAAGTCGTAATTACCAGAGTTAGATGGTAAATGGCGGTAACTGGCTCAGTGGTAACCCCTCTGGCTGGTAAACAAATGGGCCTCAGGTTCGAACCCCGGCTCGAAATATATTATTTTCGGTGTAGGAAGAACATTGGCTACGTGAGATGATCAAAGGGTCAGAAACTTTGGCAGCGGCTAGCTCTTTTAGAAACTCTTCTTTGCGGTTTGAATGGCGTAGAGATTGAGAAGATCTATCCACCCTTTGTCTAGTTATGGCGTCCCCAACATTTGCGTCTTCCGCCCTAACATTCGGTGGCGAGGCATTCAGTGGCGAGACATGCAAGGGTTTAGGGTTTCACGAAACGAAACGCCGCCATCTTTGTTGATAGGTGGATTGGGCTGACGTTCAGTAGTAGTGAATCGTCAATCTCGAGACGATTCATCCACTTGTTCAGGAGATATAGCCTTTCCAATATATGACTTTTCGCGGTCAGATGACGAACTGAGGGGGCTGCACTACTAGAAAACACACGGACGCTGGCGAGCCTTTCCGCGGCAGTTGAGACCTCCTCTTTCAAAGCTTTAGGATCCGACGAGTCAACCTCAGAGGTTTTCTAAGAACCAAGCTCAGAAACGGCTTCCTTTACATTAAGATGAAACAAAGTAACATTTAAGAAAGTATACAGGATAGAGACTAATAAGTGTTGTGATACTTATGTTTGATATTATACAATCATATTCTATAGTCAGGGATGTATGACGACTACTAGAATAAATAAGGCGCATATATATTGGACTATGTATATAATATGTCCTATTTCAGATTGAAGAAGGATTGTAGAAGGCATGTATACACATATATGATGTTTGATGATGTTTGAATTGAATTTTACCAGTCTATCTGAATGAAATACATAAAAGTCACTGAGAAGATGCAGATAAGAATGCCTGCAGAGATTCAAGGACCGAATCAGTATAAATAGAGATAATATTATTTATTTTAAAAATGACAAGTATGCATGTTACAATGTATGAACAAATGGTATGGCTCTCGTAGTCGCTGTAGTGGTTCAGTAAAGATTGATGGGAAGAAGTGGTCAGTAAATTCCGTTTGAAGCTTGGGCCAAGTGAGTCGATAATGGAAGATATACGCTGAGTCAATTCGGGCCGGTGTTGACAAAACACTGTTGTCGACGTAGACAATGAAGAATTCATACAGAGAGAGTCAACGACTTGAACAGTAAACTGTGTAGTAAACTAGGTTTCTACTATTGCAAAGTGGTTTTCTCCCAAGAACTTTAGTACAAAAAAAAGGAGTTTTTTTGGAAATAGAAGCCATCGAACTTTATTTTGCTACATATTACGCCACAGACTCTAATAAATAATAACTCATGGCCACTGAATTAGTATTGCTGGAGGGTGATGACTGACCAATGTGCCATTGATCAGACTGACCACTGACCAGTGAGTCAGTGACCACCCAGTGACTCACACACCCAGCTAACATAAGCGGTCAGCCCCAGTTCCCAGTCTCAGAGTCAATACAAACTCAAGTGAGACGGTACTATGTACTCGAACGAGCAGAGAGTATCTTCTTTGAACCGATATCGACGTAGGACCTCATAAATATGCAGCCAAGATATTATTCTTTAATAAAAAAAACCCCCGCATATTTTTAAAAAAATGCGTTGTGCATAGCACAGCCCTGTCAATTTAGAAGGCTATGCGTTGGGTCATCTGTTCATCACTGTCTCGTGTGGACAGTGGAACTGTGGGTCTCAATTTTTATTTATTTAAAGAAATACGTATATTTATAAATGTATGGACATATGTACATACGTCATACATACCTCAGCTTTTTTATCAAAAAAATAAAACAATCAAGAGTATTTACCATATTTATTTGCAAAAAGAGAACATAGCAAAAATGCCAACTCTTGTGTGGAGCCGAGACTCTCTGGCCCGGAGAGTGTCTTGGACTCACAGGGGCAGTCAGCCAGTCACAGGCTCACAGGCTCACAGCACTGTTGATTTCAGATTTGAAACTTCAGAGTTGAGAGCTAACCTCAGTAAGTAAGCATTGTGGAAATAAAATTACAGGTTTTACGTATACTTTTGATTTCTAAACATTAATTCGTTTTGCAAATATATTGGCCTGAAATAATTTGATTTTTCGACTTGGTAGATGCACCTTCTCGCGCACCGCGCAATTGACCAATCACTGATAATTGGCGGGCACTTTGGGGCGCGATATTCCAACACACACTCATATAGCATAGCTAGAGAAGAAAGAAAATATGGCTGAACGGACTAACGTCCTTAGGACTTTGGCGGGTAAAAATAAGTCCAACCATATGACCTGGAGATTGACCCTATATTTATATTCAGGACTACTCTATGGATATAAAAGTACAGCGTTTTACGTATACTTTTTGAAATATAAACGTTGCAACGTAAAACTTTATGAGGTTAGGTTGAGAGTTGAGAGTTGAGAAGTTGAGAGTCCACTCTTGAGACTTGATTCTTTTTTTATTTTCTTGTGGACTTGAGTTGAGAACTTGAGATACTTGTCGAGAATCTCGGAAGTTGAGAAATCAGAGAAAGTCCTTGGATAGTGGATACCCCAGGGCCCAGCAGGCAGCAGGGCCCCAGGGCCCAGAGACCTAGAGTAGGACTCTATTTTAAAAATACATATTTCCATAGCCAAATAGGTACTTTTTACTCTAGAGTAACATACACCAATATACAACATAGAACTTCAGCAGTTTAGCTTGGATGGAAACTCGGAACTCGGGATATCCAGTTAATATTTACATCCAATGAAATCATTCAATTTCGGGGTGCTTTTCTATTCTCTAAAACCCAAAGTAATAAACCCTTCGTATAATTTTTATTACTCTCAAAACCATTTTGGCCACCTTTGAAAACCGTTTTCCTAATCTCGTTTTGTATGTAGATATTCACTATTGTTAAAGTTTTGGTCTCGTTTGGTTTTTTTTACATTAAACTCGTGTTAGAACCTCGTGTTTGGGCTCGGAACTCGTGTCAAATCAATCTTGAACTCGTTCCTCACCAAAAAAACTTATTCAATTTCCACTCGATCAAAACTTTTCAAACAATTTGATAACTGTACATTTTTTGTTTTCCCCGCCTCCTGGAAATTGAAAACTTGTGAAGAACTTGTACATATGTACAATGACGTTTTTTTCCAAAATCAAAACAAATAAATGAAATATATACTTGTGAAACATTACTATTTACCGGGCGGGCGGGCATAGTACAGTCATATATTTTCCAATTTTTACTTGAAATAAAATTCCACCTGCCCCACCGCCCACGCACTCGCAGTGACACGCACTCCCAATCTCCATTCGAGTCCCCAGGGCCCAGGCGGCCTACGAGCGTTTTTAAAATCAATATGTTCATTCAAAAAAATTAATAATTAGCCCATGGCCCTAAATTGAATTCAGCCAAACGTATTTATTATTTTAAAAGGGGTTTTTACAGTATTATGGTTTTTAATTTTTTTTATGTGTCTTTTCCCGTTGCGGACGTATTTTCAAAATATTATTAAAAAAGTCGATTTTGTTGGACCGGATTTTGTCACTGGTGCAGTCGGCCTGATATTTAAAAAAAAATGATTTTTCATAGCTGTCTAAATTGAAACAGATGTTTCTTCTGTTTTTCATTTTTGAACCCTAAAAAAATAGCACCCCTAAAACCGTAAAACCATTAAAATACATTTTATTGTACAGTACATGTGTACCTATTTGTAAAGGCATCATTTTGTTTGGGCGGTTTTAAATTACATATTTATTTATATAAATGTAAATAGCCTTCTAACTGTGTTGTTTGGTTTCTAATTTATATACATACATAAATTGAAACTCGTTACATATTAATTTTATAGTTACGGACTCACGAGTGGTCGGCTCGCTGACGACTGTGGGAATTGAAAAATCAGAACTGAAAAAGTAAAAACTGGTGCTGCCAAGAGTGCCAAGTGCCAACAGCCAGCCTGCCACTGCTGCAGTGCTGCGGTGTCGTCAGAAATTGTACTGAACTCTGAGGAGTTTGAGGATTGTGAGAGTCTGAACTCTGAACACTCTGAGAACTTCTGAAGTCTGAAATAGAACATATTTTTCAAAGTTTTGTTGTCTGTTGATACAAAAAGAGTAAAAAACAACTACTAAATAAATATATAGTCTAAATTTGAAAAAACAGATACAAGAAAATATTGATCTATTTATTTTAGAAAAACAATATATATATATATTTGTAGATATATTTTTATACATATATTTATATTTATTATATATGTATTTTATAATTTATAAGGATTTTTATATATAGTGAAGTTTTGTATATATTTTTTCTCTCACATAAATTTAATAGCCTTGTGTTCCCATCTGACCGAGGAACACATACAAATAAACGTAAAAGTGCAAATTATTACTTTCAACGTTTTATACACGTATATATTATTTTAGGAAATCCAAATATACGTACATATTTTTAAAATTAGGCATCTTATTATTTTATAAAGTATGCAATATTTATGAAAAATATATGGCATATCTGAAATTATTATCTTTTGCCACCTTTTTATTGTACCAAGAATCAATCAATTTTCAAATTGGTAACAATTTGCCACCTTTTTTGACAAAGGTGGTTAACTTGCATCGAGCGGAAACAGGTTAAAATGCAACTGACGCTATACTAACAGAGCTCAAAGACAATACTATTGATAGGTGTGAACAATTATTTGTATGTCTGTGAACTATGAAGTTCACAATGTCTCTTCTGGCAGGATATGTGACAAGTGTGGATTACGTCTTCTGTGACCAGGATGCGCTCAGGACAAAATATCGAATTGACATGTACTATGAAAAATCGTTTTTCGGGTATCACCCAACTACATTAGTGTCAAAAAGGGTGTCCAACATGTGGGTTTGTATTTTTGATGTTATTTCGTCCTATTTGGTATAGTATTAAAGACAGGGTCTTTCACACATAGTTGCGAAGTTATACAACTATATATATGGACATATATCCATGAAAACACACATATATATATACACAGACGATAATGTATATATATATATATATATATATATATATATATATATATATACATACTTATATATATATATATATATATATATATATACATATATATAAATGAAATATGGTATATTTCAGAAATGTGCCATATATACTATATACATGTTCACGAAATATATAATAAAATATAGTATATGAAATAAAACGTATATGCGATACTTTATTACATCAGCTATAAACCAGCTACTATACACCTGTACAATTCCTTGAATATAGCTACAAACTACAGCCATTCTGCCCATATAATCATTCTAATATAACTACAAAATACGGTCAATATGCCTATATAAATCATTTGATAGAACTGCAAAATACAGGCTATATGCCTATACAATTTCTATACTACAGCCATGAAATGCGATGTATTGTATTTCGCCAATATATATATTGTAAATACATGATTGCATATTTCGTAAATATGGCATATTTTCTTCAAAATGCCATATTTCATAAATATGCCATACTTCATAAATATACCATATTTCAGAAATATGGCATATTTTAGAAATATGGCATATTTTAGAAATATGGCATATTTATGGCATATTTTTAAATACGGCATATTTCAATTTTTGTATATCAAATATTATTATTTTTGCCATATTTCTGAAAACGCGTATTACGTATGTTTTCCAAATTTCATGTTATATTTATTTTACATTTAACGTTTTCAGTGCATATTTATTTTATTAAAATACTAATATGCCAATTTTTCGCCATATTTATTTTCGAAAAATATGTGTTCCTCGGTCAGGTTCTCATACCAGAAGGCTATGGTTTAAAAAAAAACAACATTGATATTTATATATATTTTTTTGATTTATGTCACATATTTACATACTGTGATATATACATATATATATATATATATATATATATATATATATATATATATATATATATATATATGTGTGTAGTAGAGCACTGAGAATATTTATAAATTAGAATACATATATATATATATATATATATATATATATATATATATATATATATATATATATATATATATATATTAAATTTATAAATATTCTCAGCATACACACATACATACATACATACATATATACCATATTCACGCATGTAAATATAGATGTAGAGAAGCTCACATCAAAGAAACTTTACAACAACTAAAAGTGCAGTACGACTGTGAAGGTGCAGTGTTGAATATCAATATAAATTTACCGTTGTTGGTTTTGTGATTAGTGCGAAACATAGATTGGTTTATACTCTATCGCTCAGTACTCAGATGGCCGAAGGGGCATTGGTATCAAGGGTGAATATTGTAGTGTAAATAATATGCGCTTCTAAAAGTCCAACCATATGTAAAGAAACAATGGAATGGAGAAAAAGTGAGAAAGATTCAATGGGGAAAGGTGATACAGACGGAGCTCGTAGAGTGAATGATAGCGGAAGTGACGTACTTCTATTTGGAGTCTCAGATGGCCCGAATACGCTAGATTGTTACGCAGGTGCTCAAAGGTAATCAATATACTTTTCTAGCTAACAACTGTATCTTTTCTTGTATTTGTAAATGGCGCTGAATCGCGATTCACGTCTCTGACATTAAATGATCTGTTATCGAAGAATGATTCTATAACGCGACATCGCCTATATGTAATTTTCTCATATAGGCGAAAAGTGAGATAGGGCATCAATATGATAGTTGTGAACCGTACGCACATACTGCGGTTGAATTATTCATCTAGACTTGAAATATGGGGAGAGAGCGTGTATACGGAAGCTTCATCAGCACGGCTACGTTTCAATTTTATTATTATTGTAACCTAAACTGAGTGGAAGATACCCTGATGTAATCGTGTATGAGAATATGCTTTTGACTTGTAATAGTTTTGTACGGATTCAAGTCTTTGACTTGCACCGGCTTTGTGTTCAACAAAACTATGTGCGGATAAGTGTACTCAGTTCCAGGCCATTATTTAGATTATCTCATTATTATTGTACTGTAACAGCTGGCAAGTGGCTTCTTCACATTGACACAAAAGCTGTGATGCGTGCATATGATTAGTGCCTAGTATCGTGCAAATGTATTCTAAATGATTCCCCCTTGACAACAGGGCTGAAGCCGTAACGGTAGATGGGGCGGCTCGGGAGGTAACGGATACAGATGCACCATCACTTGCTCACCTAAACAGTCAGTACATTGTCGAGTACGATGATCACAGAAAGAAGTTGTGGTTTGGTTTTTGTACAGTCTACGCCGTTTTCTTTAGCGTCACGGTAGTGTTTGTATACTTGGCCATGGATAGAGCACCTTTAGTATCCGAGCAGCTGAATAATGGGGACTTCGTCTTTAGCCTTGTGCTGATTGCGAATGTACCCGGCCTGATAATGGCATTCTTGTTGTGTGGCTTCTTCTATCGCTTCCGAAATACTCCAGAGGTAAGTATCATTTTTGTACTTGTCAATATCTATGGTAGATGAAATAACCTATATTTACGATGTTCACCGAACTGCTATTTTGCCTTGTATTGTTTGTTCAGACAGAACAGAAGCCTGTGCCGCGATATATACGGTTTATTTTGTATTGAGTTGTATAAAATAATGCCTGAGCGCAGTAATAACTGCAGTTCTGTTGATTATCTGGTTTGGTAAGGCTCTTGTATTCTATATGAGACTGAAATGTACTTTTTGTGTGTTGCCACAACCATTAATGGATTCCACATTCATTTTTTTGTAGGTGAAATCTAGGCTTCATGCGCATCTGATACATTTCTGTATAGTCGCGATTCTTCACCCAAGTGCTCGGTTACTCATGGCAGCTGTGCGGTTTAGCCAGACGCCACTCCGACCAACCAGCCCAAAAGATCCAAACGCAGCTTATTATTCCTGGTTGTTAACTGCACGGCTGTTGCAGTTCTTCACTGCAGGCAGTCTCCTTGCTGCGATAGTGTGCCGGCTGGGGTACATGTATCTCGCCCTAAGGACTGAAAGCCAGGGCACCAAACCTCGATACTGGGTGTTGATGGTTGTATCTTTCCTGTGGTTCATCCCTTGCATGTTCCCGATGATCTGGTGTAATTGGCGTGTTTGTAGCATGCAGGAGATGTTCAGCTCTTTTTACGCGTACTTCGGCAGCTTAACGATCATCTATCTGATTTTGATTTTGAAGACAAGAAATGCAGACAAGGCCTTTGTTGACTTTCATTCCAACATACGGTTATTTATAGTATTTTGCATCACTTTCTGGACCCCAGTGGTGTGGGTGAATTCGAGCAACACCCCTACGAGTTTGACCTTTTTCTCGTACTTTGCCCTATTCTTGGGACCGTACATCTTGTGGATGTTCATTATAGATAGTTTTGCGCTAATCATCATACGTTTGACGAGTCGGCATCTATTCCGACGAAGAGTTTTGGAGGACATAGATCTCGAGGGCGAGTACTACCGGCGCATGGAATGTCTGGGCACTAATATTCTACAAATGGTCAAGGATCCTGAATTGGTATGCTCTGATTGTTTATATTACATACGCGGTGTTCTTGCTTTGAATTTAGTGAAGCTTTTGAATTCGTGTGCGACCAGTGTCATGTTCATATGATCTGGTGTTTTATTTGGTAGAGCGAATTCGCTTGCCTCTTCCATTTCCTTCTTTCCTTATTTGCAGCGAACGTTTTGCGCTAACACTTCTTTCTTTTGCTATTTTTCTCTTTTCAATCACAGTTCTCCCTCATGCTTGCCCACGCGAACTCTATGGAACACTTGTGTGGCGAGAATTTGCTGTTTCTGGAGGCAATAAATAAGTGTAAGCAAACCGAGGCCATTGATTCTGCACGAGCAAGGCATGAGTGGTTGACTGTCGTAGAGGAATACATTGTGATTGGGTCTGTGAACGAAGTGAATCTGGTGTCACGTACACGGAATAAGGTTCTTGAGCACGCACACGACGAGATCGCCTGGACGAATGTCAACTGGGCCGCCAGAGCAGCGCAGATGGAAGTCAACTACAATCTT
Source organism: Sphaeroforma sirkka (assembly GCA_001586965.3). Lineage (NCBI taxonomy): Eukaryota > Ichthyosporea > Ichthyophonida > Sphaeroforma > Sphaeroforma sirkka. Next base: position 74,278 of record LUCW03000060.1, on the reverse strand, counting down.
ACACAATCATGGTTGCCCGCATTTCTTAAAAGCGAAAAGTATCAGAAATATCGGGAAACTCAACTTAAGGAAGTGGAGAGTCTACACAATCAGATCAAAAAGCAAGTTCAAATTCCGGAAGTTCGACGAATGACAGTGGATACAGCAGGAGAGAGAGCACACAGGGGAGTGGTTTAGTGAACATACAAGAGGATGAGATTACGAATATAGCGAGTGGCTCAAGGAGGGGCAGCTTCCCTGCCGGTCCTAGCGTCATTCAAGAACTGTAACAAGAGCAGGTGTGGCGTCACATGGCAAAACATGCTCACAGTTTCAGTGATTGCACAGTCTCGGTAGTCCGACGCGTTGTTAGTTAGCCTTGGAGTATTTGTGTGGATCAGTGCAACCACCTATATGAAAGATATCGCGATCCTCATAACTGGGTCAGTGTTAAGATTTCTTATTCCAGGTACAATCTAGACGCAGTATTCGAAGAAACATCATACGGCGCGTCTCGACAGTCCCTCCTGTACTACGGGCACCCTTAGTTCATGAGCTCTTTCGAAGGTCTTATAACATCCTTTTACCATGCGGGTAACTTTAAATATCTAGTCTTTGTAGGCCTTGCACCAATTGGCGAATGCACTTAAATCAACTGATGATCCCAAAGGTATAAATTTCTATTCAATGTCATTGATAGACAAGTGAAAGCTGCGGCGAAGTTAGCGATCAACTCAATGCTACATCATGGAGTTTTAGAAACACTTATCTTTGTTGATCTCACAAGCGCGAGAGTACGTCCTTGAGCCGTCTGCGAGTCGGTGGAAGATTGTCTCTCTAAAGGCCAATCATCTAGGGACAGACTAAATCAACTGCGTCATCAACTAATTATATCATTAGTAACATTACAAAAGAAAATAAATCGAAAGAGAATCACACACAACTTCTCTAGATCTCTCCAGGAAATTCATTCATTTTATCTATTTTATTTGATCCATGATAGATACTGTACCTTATTTACCATCAAGCTATTCGGTCATTTCACGCGATGATATCTGCAACAGACTTGTATGTTCCCACTGGCGTCAGCTGATTCAAAAGTGGCTGGATTCGCGCCGCAAGCTGTAGCTTAGCCTTGTCATCTAGTTCCATAGTAGCCCAGTATTCCTTCAGTTTCCGCGAGCGCACCTCGCGCATGATGTCGTGAAAAATTCTCAAGTTGTTGTATAGTTTTCCTGGGTTTGGGTTTTGCGGACAAGGCAGTACATGACTGTGCGTGTCCCGTCCGAAAATTTTCCAACAAAACGCACAGCGCAAGTAAGTGCAAAACAATCAGTCAAGAACATGTCCCTTGTTTGGACATCTCAGCGGTAGTATCTCATTGGCAATGCAGTTGAACTCCTTCTCCTGCGTGGCTTCTCGCCTTTGTTCGAGTAGGAGTTGCTGGCGCACTTTCGGAGTATTAAACATACACATGGCCTCATCGAATGTGGTCTGATCGACATGAGCAGCATATGTCTTAGGATCCCATATCTTCTCGCACCCGTGTGCTTGCATTGGGCACGGCAATAGCCAATTGTTCTGTGTTATTGAGCTCGAATTGGACATGTCGAAACACAGCAAATCGCACACAGCCGCGCGCTTTGTACTTCCCTGAATACAAGCATCGATTCTACCTCGGCCAGGGTTGGGCGGTGAATGAAATGTTCTGCACTCATTCTGGCATAAAGTGAGACGATGTCCTCATCACTCACTCCTTTGTAGGTGTCGCTCTGACTCACCCCATTGAACAGCTCACGCAGAAGTAGACCCAGAGAATATACATCTGCACTCTTGTCGAACCTATTCACCAACACTGTACGTATCTCGGGAGCCTCGTAGTTGCGCGTCACTCCCGCTGCATTGGTCATGGTGTCATTTGCGTCCAACACGACATCAAAGTCACCTAGCACAGCCTGTGATGGAAGGACCAATTTTAAAAAGAGATTACGAAATAAAATGGACTCGGGAGGGACACAAAGATGAGCTTTTGAACGGTGAATTTCCGGTAAAATATATATTCACTACTGCATCGAACCCCGGAGGGGGCGGGGAGGGGGCGGGATCGGGAGCTTGAACAGAATTTGTGATACGAAAGGGCTTGGTAGAGGCATCATCAATCTGCACAGTGTACAACCAAATAGACAGGTTAAACTCAAGAAACCGAATATTGTTTTTGTGTACTCACCTCCAGTGTGGACGTTAAAAATATGTACCCAGGTTTCAAGTCGCAGTGTACGATTTCCCGAGCATGCAAATTCCTGACTGCTGTCACGATCTGATACGCTGTTCGTAAACAAAGCTTTGGATCCCGTTGAGGATAATCTCTCAACCACGATGCAAGATCACCGCCTGCATAGTGGCGCATTAGAATATGACCCCAATGCCCATTAATGAATACACCAATGATATGCACAATGTTGACCATTCCGCACAGCGCACCCAGTTTGCTACACGTCTCTAAGAAGTGCAAAAGGTGCGTGCTAGTAGTCAGATTGTACGACATTATAGCCACGTGTTTTCCATCGAAGTCGGTGACGAGTCATACGGTCCGACCTTGCCTATTCGACAATAACTTCACTTGGTGATAGTTTTCCATTTTGTCCCATGTACGCAATAGTTCTTGTTCTGTACACTTCATCTCATACTCTGACGTGAATCGTGATTCGATACTGGGATGTTTTAGCAGTTTAGCGTAGTGTGTATCGGCATATTGCAACCAGGTAGCTAGTTCACGGCCTGCAGCCTTCACTCGTCTACGAGTTTCACACTCCCACACCCTAAGCCCTTCGCGTAACGCATCTTCTTCCGATATACTGTCAGCGAGAATGATTCGCGCATCCCATTTCTGCCGTTTCGTGATACATCGCTGCTTTGAGTATCGTGCCTTTCTATGAGCGATACATCCGGATGCTCCACTCCCGCACACAGCAGAACACGTTGCTCAACAAGGTGATCGTAGGTGTATTCTGCTTCAAATCTTGGATGGTAATATTCCACAACAGAGATTAGAGCGGTCTCTATAGCGACCAGGATATTGGTTAGCGTAAACGAATTTATGAGTCTATCGTTGTTTTTCTGAAGAATCCCAGATCTCTCTCGAGTCCATCGAAACACGCCTTCATACAGTCCTGTCTGATAGTGCCCGTCTGCCCGGCACCTTGCCTTGACGAGTTAGTACCACACTGTCACTTAGTGCCTCGTTTATGCACTCAGCAAATCTACTCAATGTCAGATGTCGCAATTGGAATCATGAGAAGGATTTTAAGGAATGTGCAGCGGCTGTGCGAGGACAAAAATGTGGGCTTTTGATACCACAAAGAAATTCCACACAACCAAGTGTCCTGTAGACCCATGGCAAATCTATTACACGATACGCAGCACAAATATATGTCTAGCCACACTAAGGTGCTAGGAGGCAATATTTGCAACCCATAGCACACAAGTTATCTGACAAGCAATGCTATTATCTATGACATGAAGATAAGAATGGGTCGCAAATACAAAAATGCAAAGTTTACGAGGGAAGACAGAATGCACCGTGCATATAATTGACCTATGAATCTCTGACATTCCAAACGCAGATAGAACCCTTAATAGGCATCCAAGGTATCAATTGCAAATTCGGTGCGTAAAAAGGCTGACCGTGTATGTACCACAGAAAGCAATAATCTCAAAAACACGAGTGAGAACTATTGCAAAAACCTTATTGATGACATACTTCTCGGTCGATCGCTTGCCGCAGACATTCTTCGATTTCAGGTTTCTTACATGCATCCAGCGGTGTGATCCCAGACTGTTTCACACGAGAAATACACATATACGTTGAATGATTTGCACGGGCAGTTGAAGTACTGTCATGTAAGCTAGTTCCCATCTTATTTCGATTCGTCTTCAGTCAAAAGTAACATGTACATGCAAATAAAGACATGGTTTATATGTATACCAGTTTTAAGCGAGATTTCTCTATGTGTCCTACAACGATTTGTTGTTAAGGTAAATCCATGCATGAGTCACAGTAAGGCATCTTATAGTCTCTATTTGCCGAGCACGATGCAGTGGGGCTGAGCCAATTTAAAACAAATTATTAACATCACTATACCACCAGACAATGAATATAAGGCTTTCAAACACTTGCATTAACGCAGAAATAAGTACTGCGGTATACTGTGCACAGAACTAGTTATTAACCGAAATATAATTTTCACTCACGTCAGTTTTGTAGTCAGTAACCTCACAACATACAACTGTCCAATGTGATAGGCATAGCGAACTGATTGAATGACGCTCTGGCAAGTAGGAGCAAACTACCAGGTATAATGCATCGAGATGAATATTCATTGAAGATATGATATCTTTAAAAGAGTAAAGTGGCACCATGGTTCAAGTATGATAATATGAGAGTGTATACGACTTGTACAAATGATATGTGCAGCCCAGGCGTACGTGCCACATACAATTTCTGTTGCAAACCGATGGGGTATTCGCTCATCTGGGCCTGGGCAGCAGTAATAAATGCTCACCACATGAGAGTTAACATTAAAAAAATCCATAAAGCCTGCCGTTGCAACAAGTTGAGCGTAAAGCCACAAACGACAGGCGGAAGCCTCGACGCATTCAAAAAATAATATGTACAAGCCCAACAGTAACTGCTATTAAGCACATGCAAATTCTTGAAACTAGAGCAGTTGTTAGTCCGACCTCTATATATTTAGAAACAATGTAAGCACATTTAGACAGAATACAACGTACACAAGCGATATAAGCTTCCCGTGCTATCAACTACAACAACCCACCACAATGCGCCGCAGCGTCTGGCATCTTACGTAGCAACACGATAAAAAAATAATTAAAATACTCACTTTGGTTTTCGGCTCCAAATCGGCACCGTGCGAAATCAGCAGCTGCACAACTTGCAGCCGGCCTCAGTTGCAAGCATAGTGGAGTGGTCTCACATCGTCCTGGTAAGTACAAGACAAACGTATTAACTTCGTATGTCCATTGTAGATATGAAACCGCTAAAAAAAATAAGTGGCACCATGGGCCATGTATACTATTCTGAGAGTGTGTACGCCTTATACAAATAATATGTGCAGCCCAGCTGTACATGTCACACACAATTGTATGGCTTATATGTAAGTTATCTGTTGCAAAACGATTGGGTATTCGCCCATTTGGGCTTGGGCAGCAGTAGTATATGGTCACCACATGGGAGTTAGCATAAAAGCAATCCAGAATGCCTACCGTTGCAACAAGTTGAGTGTAAAACCACAAACGACAGGCGGAGGCCTCTATGCATCCAAAAAGCATAAATGCACGTCCAGCGGTACAGCTAATGAGCACATATACAATTCTTTACATCGAACTAGAACAGCGCAATTGATAGTCCGATATCTGTATATTTGGAAACAATGCAAAGCACATACAGACAGAACGTATACAGGCGATATAAGCTTACCGTGCTATCTACTACAACATCCCATAACAATGTGCCGTATCGTCTGGCATCCTTCGTAGTAACATGATAAAAAACCCAAAACTACTCAGTTCAGTTTTCAGCCCCAAATCAGCACCGTGAAAAACCAGTAGCTCCGCAACTTGCAGCCGGCCTCCTTTGCAAACATAGTGTAGTGGTCTCACTTTTTTTAATTTACCGTCCTGGTAAGTGCAAGACAAACCTTCTTTAAGCATAGCATATGCCCTTTATTTTCACGAGTTGTGTTGCGTTGTACACGCGCCCTCTATATCAATATGTCTGAGACCGTGTGCGATGTGAAACTGATCCACCACTGTCGAGGCGAAGAGTGTTTATTAAAAGCTGGTAGAAGATTCAATGTGTGCATGATTAAAATACTCTCCATAAATCTCTAGATTTATCATAGTACTATCAGTGTCTAGTGTCAATTCACATAGTGCGCCAGTGGACAGTATGAGTACAAGCACAGTTGTACAACAACCAGAACCAAACTATCTCAAACTTCCGCATGCTTAACCAAAACCCATATGGTCGCTACGCATGAGAAGTACGCCAACTAGGGAAGACACTCTACAATTACCGACACTAGAATCATAGATGCTCTATTTGATAGTTAACGTTTCGTTTTAACCGCAGTGTACACGCCATGCATCATCACAAGACGCCCATGCGTGGCAGGAGTGCAGCATACTCATAGATGTTGTGGATTAGAGATTGTACTACCCCACACACCAGGACGAGAGCTGCACTATCTTTTTATAATGACATATATTTGAGCAGTATGAGAGAACGCAATCTCGAAATTGGTATAACTATACACGTCCTACCAGCACCCAAACGCCTATCGCGCCACAGCCTGAAACATGTCCATCCGAAAACTACAGTAGCAATACCCAGACATCGCACAAACCTCAGTTGAGCCATCTATGTCGGCACCAGCTTCGACTGATAAAATCGCAACTTCGCGATGATCCTCTCGACAGGCATAATGTAGTGGCTAAAGTCTCCCCTATCGGTTATGAGATATGAGATATACAAGCCCGCTGTAATTGTAATTACCGATGACTATCTCCCGGGTGTGACAGAGATTTGCATACATACGAAATGCGTTTCCGGCTGAATGGTACTCAGCTCTCCCTCCATACTTGAGTGGGTGTTTACAATAAATTTTTAGCCGATTCCAACCACAAGGAGCCTGATCAGCACCAATGGATAACTGAAGTAGAGTTACGGTGGTCGGATGGCTGCTCCAAGCGAATGTATGTGGCGATCACGCCATAGTATCCAAAGAGACAACCGAGAGGATAGCACGATCGAATATATATTGTGTATACCATCTAATTCAGAATTCTATTTCCAAAATATACAGGCACCCAAAAGTCAGATGTATGCAACATAACTATTTAGCTCGCTACAAGCACGTGGGGCAAACTGCGACTGGGATTGATTCAACGGAATCTGGACTCCTCCATTTACAATTCATCAAACTGGAAGTCTGTGTTATGCATATTGGGCACAGTTTCGCTAGATTCTATTTTCGATACTAAGCTGTCTCCCTACTCACCTCGACCAAATTCTTCTCATTCACATCGGAGCCCTGTTTGAGCAGTAACTCCACTTGTTCTATATTTCCGCCACAGCAGGCATCGTGCAGCGTTGAGTGCATGAAAAATATTTAGCTGTAGTTGACACACTGAATGGGAAATATGTTGTTGTCACGAAATATAACGTGACTAATTCCCAGCGGATGATTGAGAAAACATTATCCTGCCTATCGTATCGGATTTTTTAATTGCAACTCGTGTAGTTGCTGTGCGTTTTATCACCACATCCACTTTACGTAACTACCGATTGAGAACTAGTAATACAACACACGAGAGAGTGGCCCCCTTCGACTAGACCTATGTATATATACTACACGAAAGCGCCACCGCAACCACTGCATATGCAGGTGCAAACTGCTATTCTGACACGAGAAAGTGACAGCATTTGACCAAACCCTATATACCGACACCACGCAAACGTACCACCGCAACCACTACCTATGCAGGTCAAACTGCTATTCTGACACGAGAGAGTGGCACCATTTAACCGGACCCTATGTACATATACTACGTAAAAGTACCAAGGCAACCACTACCTATGCAGGCGCAACCTATAATTCTGACACGAGAGTGACAGCATATGACCAGACCCCATGTATAAATATTACCCAAACGCAGCACCGCATCCACTGCATATGCAGGTGCATACTACTATTCTGACACGAGAGTGACAGCATATGACCAGACCCCATGTACAAATATTACCCAAACGTACCACTGCATATGCCGGTGCATACTACTATTCTGACACGAGAGAGTGGCACCATTTGACCAGACCCCATGCACTTATACTACGCAAACGTACCACCGCATCCGCTGCAAATGCAAAGGTAAATCAACAGCTGCTATTATGACACGAGAGAGTGACGCCACTTGACCAGACCCTACGGGACGGCAAGTCTGCAGTGACAATAATGAAACAGTATGTAGTTCAGGCAGTGACAAAAGTAATTCAGCATGTAGTATAGGTTTATTCGAGTGTATAACAGCGTTAAAGTGGATACTACACTGCACACAAAGCGACTATTTAAAGTGGGCCAACGCCTACACGTCTGCACACGAAAGTGTTCCATAAACACCGTCCGTAAGCGTAAACGTATACAAGCGGATAAACGTTATCTGTCCTGCTTTCGACAATCAGCTGGGTCTTTTTTTTTAAAACAATATTAAATAAAACAATAATTGTAAACGGTTTTTAACGTTTAACATTTTGAGCTTATTGCAGGGGACTCATTCAAAAAATGCTGACGCAATCGTACATCACCTATATAAACTTAGAAGGCTATATTTCTATATTTACAACTTTTTTAATTATCGTGGCGTATGAATGTCACTAGCATAGTTGAATAGCTTCACCATCGTCTGTGGCGGAGGGGCTACACTGTACACTCTACAGTACAGTGCAGAGTATATATAAATAGTACATAGTGTGCGGTGCTAGTGAAGTATATGATATTCATACTGTTAAAGTGTTGGCTTTGCTTCGGGTTCGTGGATCTCAAGATAGTAGTGTTCAATAGAAGTTCTTTCCGAAATTCCATATTTCTACATCGTAAGAAAGGCCTATGTGAAGGTTCGGTACGTACATAGTATTTACATTAGTCCACGCGCATGCATATATATATTTGCACACTCACAAATACGCATCTCTTCTTCTTCAGTAGAAGTTCACGCCCACACTCTCACCAGCACTCCCAAACACACGCACGGAACTAGACCCCTTTCACGCCTATTGTGAATACGGTGCCCGTTGGTTATAAGACTTTCAAAAATAAACCAAGATGGCGCCTGCGAGTGTCAGTATACGGCGCAATTAGGTATTAAAAGACCATCCAATCGCAGAACAACTATGGATAGGGGCGGTGAGTGTCTGGACAAGCACTCCGGTGATGAACCAGCACACTCTCAGTTGTCTGGTGGTGGTTTGGCTGTACAACCTTGCCTTGCAATGGACGCGGAGCAGAGTGATTGTTGTGTTTGCTACAATGGGTATGTTTATATCACAAGGGATTCTGCTTGAATAGGTATATAATTATCTCACAAACACCTACTACAGTACTGTACTTCATGAAAATCGCACGTGATCGCTACGATAGGTACCTGTATGATGTACCATTTTCCTTGAATGGTGACTACAATGGGCATGTGTTCATAACACAAATCCAACACGAATATTCTGT
>LUCW03000060.1:52500-62500 GCA_001586965.3 Sphaeroforma sirkka | reverse complement strand
CAGGCCTCATCGATGGTATCTGCTACGTTAGTATGTATACAGTAGTCTTAGTAGACGGATTGATCACAACACAGTGTTTAATTATGTGAGCGTGGTGGTATAGCTGCCGGTTGAACTGACTATAAGTACCATATTGTGTGCGGTTTTTTCCATGGGCCTATTGGGCAGATTGCTGATGTTTGTATATAGTACAATCTGTTGTGTACTGAATTTCACATGGTGTTGCTTCATTGCCGTGAATAGCGATGGATTATGATGTTGTTATGTGGGTTGCTTGTGCCTGTGATATGCACGTGCCACCGCCCATCTACTGCTTGACTGTTAACTACGTATACATGTATTTTCCAAATTATTTTAAACTTATTTATGTATCCACTAGATTGTTATCTACATATCTATGAACCTGTATGTTTGTCATTTACATATACATGAGTCTACTTGATTTTTGTTTACTTAATATTTATCTATGCTATTATATCAAAACAAGAGAAGAGGTTTGAAGAGCTAAGATGAGGCCGTGCGTGTATGTGGTTATAGCCACTGAGTGAGCCACGATACCTTGGTGTCGCTCCGTGCACGGCTTAGTCTCCTTATTGCGCTGTTCTGTGTCCAGATCATACGTGCATGTTCAGCTATTGAGGGGTAGAAATAGGGATTTGTCGCCATGACTATGTGATAAAGGTCTAGTACATGCATCACTTCGGAAGTATATAGTTGACGACTGGATGACCTCAAACGTGTGTCGGATACATGCTTTATTCACTCAGTTACAATATACCCTGTTTGCTGTTTGCCCACCTGGTCTATTTATACTTCGCACACACTACCCTATATTAACCGCAGCGTTACTGATATGAACACCGGCACAGCTCTGAAAGTGCCGCAGGTGCAGACCATATACGGCTCAACATACTCGTACGATGGCGACCCTCGGCGTATTGAATTAGGTGCGTTTGAGTTCGGATCGAGCGCTTTGGAATGCTACTTCGTTGTTGCCAAGGCTTATCTGGCCGCAGAATACGGACTGGTCACGCGGGTGCGTTACGGCGGCAGTAGTGGTGCGGTGGGGAGGTTTTTACTACAAAATGTCACTTGGGATACCGATACGCGCCGATTAAGCGCGACACACACGTGGGAAAATATGACCGCAAATGCCACAGATGAGGAAAATACCACAGATTTAAGTCCACCACAGACAGTGTGGGAGTTCGATGTTGTTTTCGCCATGGGGCTGGAGACGACCGAATGCGCACACATCACATCGCACGTATGCGATGGTACCAGTGGGGACGATGCTACGAATAGGAACGAGCAGAACACAACACACACCAGCAGCTTTCTCACACACACACACACAGACATAGACAGTATACACTCTAGCACCACAGAAACCGACACCAACCAAGTACTTCCTGAAAGGGCACACATACACACGCACACTGCGGTAGGTGGAAAGGGCAGGTGTAGGAGGCGCTGCAGGGGACGTGCGCGTGCGACGGCACTGCATCTGGACCACATATATCGGTTGAGAGACCCGCCTAGCACCATCTGGGGGTGTGTGTATGCGCAATTCGAAACTTACGGGCTGGCCTCCTATCATTTCGATCATCCAGGTAGGTCGATGTAGTGGTTGATATTGTTCATAGATGATCGGTATTATTCATAGTTCATAGATGATTGATATCGTTCATAGATGATTGATATTGTTCATAGTTGATTGGTATTGATCATAGTTCATAGATGATTGATATCGTTCATTGATGATTGATATTGTACATAGATAATTGATACTGTTCATAGATGATTGATACTGGTCATAGATGATTGATATGCTGCTTATTGGCGTTAGCTTCACTCCCTGGTCGGACGACGCGGCCTCTACGAACACCAAACAGTCTCACAACCATAGTTTGAACCTCTGCTATGGCGATGTATACGCTATTCGTCTCACTCTGGAGCACCAAATGGCCCCATTCACAACTCTCGGTACATAGACCTACAACACAAGACACAGTCAATCACAGTATAGCCGCACCCATGTGCACAGGTGCTGAGGGCAGTTATATCTCGTATGAGGAAGCACCGGCTGCTTGGCGATTGGATGATGGCAGCAGACCACCCCACAGGAAGGTATTTTTAGATCCGGTGTATGACTCTGACAGGAAAGTCTTCACCGCAACGGTTGAATGGGATATTGGATTCAATGGAGACGCCAAATGGTATGGGACATACCACTTCGCGCTCTATTGCGAGTGACACCCACATGTCATTCCCTGTGAAAGGGCGATGTGTGTGGTTACACCATTGAACTGAAGTGTCTGGACAATAGTCTTGTTATCATCGTGGCATGTGTGTATAAGCCATGTCAGCTGTGAACGCCCTGCGTTGCTCTCATGTACTACGCATCCTTTCGTTTCCTCGAATGCCATTTTAACGATAAATCAACGCTTTATATAGAACTACACTATCACCACCGTACTTCATACGTGCGCCGACGAACTCATAAACGTTTGTGTCTTTTATATACCAGGGAATACACAATTGCGTTTGCCGATGACTTTCGCACTGTGGTGGCGGGTGCGGTGGAGAGATATGGACTCGACGGTAAGCTGATAGGCGAGACACTGTTCAATCAGCAACTGTACTACAGGCTGTGCTATAACGAAATGTGAGAGAAGTGTATTGTATTATATTGCATGTGAGAATAATGGGCCCATTCCAACTAAAGACTGCTATACGAACAGCGCTTTGAGGCTATGAGGTGATGTGACAGGATTAGGATGTATTGTATGTGCAAATGAAGTGCAAACGAAGCCCATTCCAACTCAAGACTGCTATGCGAACTGTTCTATGAAGCGATGTGAGAGGATTATATCGCATTACATGTGCGAATAATGTGCAAATGAAGCCCATTCCAACTAAAGACTGCTACGGTGCTATGAGATAGGTTTGTTCCTATTTACTACAAATACAAATAAAGGACACTTCAGTCTGTAACTGTTCTGCCTCAGCTGCCATGACCAGACAGCAGGTGATCCGTATGGATTCAACTCAACTCTAGCGCGACAAAGAAAGCTAAACACAGCACAGAAAGGTTCACAGACTTATTTAATTGTTAACTGAGCGCCCCAGACAATGCCGTGTAAAACCTAAACCCTAAATCCCTAAGCATAAAGAGACGTGCGATCCGCATGCGTCTCCCCACACACCATCCTTCTGATCCCACATGCCCCTATAACCACTTAGAGGTTTTAAGCTACACCCTAAACCCCAATGTTGCGCGCACATTATCTTCTCCGGCAGGAGATGATATAGGTAGAGCAGGTGTAGTGGCTATGGTGTGAACAGACTAATATTAGAGTGTTGCTAAGCTAACTGCAGCAGTTGACACTAGGAGTGAGGTCTGCCTCCGTCTCGCAGAGAGAGAGAGAAACGCTCTAGCGCTTGTCGTGTCGGCAGAAGCGCAGGGCCAAGTAAGCCACAATACGCCACACCACCCACAGCCCACACAGTCCCACCACGGAGATCCACAGTTCATCCGAGTACCCAGCCACACCAATACCCCATTGTGATTGAATGACGCTGTGTAGGTAGATAGGTAGGTAGGTATATTGAAGGAAGTACAGTATGCGTTAGAGGGTGAGCGGTTGGTGGTGTCAGCACTGCATGCTTAGGCCTGGGTGAGTTGGTTGAGCCAGTCCTTCACCTGATATACTAAGGTCGTGTGTTCACATCTTGTCTTGGGTTAAATTTAGTATACGCAGTTGCCGAATGGCGAGGGTGCTCAATGGAGCGTCCGTAACATCAAAGATATTACATATGTGCACACAGGTGTTGAGATGAATGTACGCCAGACAGCGCGTACACAGACAAACACATATATTATATAACCAGTGCATGAGCATATATATGTGCACACACACAAAAATATACAACCGGTACATGTGCATGTGTACATGCGTACTTTCATTCCATACACAAGGAGCGCATCACCGTACTAGTTGATACTGATAAGCATAGCCTGTGGCACATACTCGTTGCAGACAGTGATGGAGGTGCCGCCCTGGCAGTACTGCCAGCCGTCACACTCGCCCGACGGCCACTGATTGATACCAAACGCACTAAAGGCATAGCCCAGGAATGAGATGTAGTAACACCAGATGAAGTAGTCTGGGATGAGTGGACGTTGGATATAGAACCCTGCGAATAGGAAATTCAACAGCACCACGGGCAACATCATCTCGGCGGCCTGTTCCATGTCTTTCGCCAGATACGTGAAGCACTGGGCAATGGCAAACCCGACTTCAGACGAGATAACCAGAACGACAAAGTACAGCAGACCTGCGGGCACACTCGCGCGCAAGCCGATGATGGGGTAATTGAGAGCAGTCCACAAGGTGGCCTGAGCAGAAATACAGTACGTGTTAGATCTGATCATGGCTGAGTGCAGAGAGAGGCGAATGCTCAGGGCGTGCACGCACACATGTATGCCTGCATTCGTATTAGTGTGTGATGATGATTGACTGATAAATTTGTGCGTGTGTGTGTGTGTGACACACCGCTCGCGAGGTCACACAGACGTCGAAATGAACAGCTTAGCGATACGGTGAAAACTCAGCAGCGTATGTACACAGCTATGATAGAAACACATGCACACACAGCTATGATAGAAACACATGCACACACAGCTATGACAGACGCACATCGCTCCCTCAGCTCCACGCCACAACCATGTGGTCAACATAACACAACACGATACAATAGTACACAACAGTACACAACAGCACACAACAGTACACATATGCTACGGCAGAGCCCATACCACAGACGACTAAACACACAACGCACACAACAGTAACAACAGTACACATGTGATACGACAGAGTTCACACCATAGACGACTAAGCACACAACGCACACAACAGTACACAACGGTACACATATGCTACGACAGAGCCCACACCACAGACGACTAAACACACAACGCACACAACAGTACGCAACAGTACATATATGCTACGACAGTGCCCACACCACAGACGACTAAAAACACAACGCAGCGCACCTGAGCAATCGTGACGGGCAGTTCGGATAGGAATTCGCTGAAGTAGAACGACGAGACCTGATACGCTTGTGCCTGACGCTCACGGTAGAAGAAGTTTCTGGTCTGCATCACTGCAGTGCCAATTTAATATAATTAAATAAATAAATAAAAGATAATACAAAAATAATTTATATAGGTAAATAAATAAAAGAATACAAAAAGATGTGTGATGTATTGGATTACGTATAGACACAGGGTTGCGGTGTACGTCTAAGTTACGATTAGCGATGAGAGCAGTGTGTGTGTATGGTGAGATGCGATGGATAGATACGAGACGCACAAGCACGGGCGAACAAAACATGCACAGGGGATAAACCCAGATGGATAGTACGTGCACAGAAGCCAAATTAGCCAAACAAAAGCATACGAGCCAAAGCCAAATAAATCATGCAAGCCAAATAAGCTAAATAGGCCAAATGAAATCATATGAGCCAAAGCCAAACATACCAGATAAACCATACAAGCCAAATAAAAGCATGAGCCAGAGAAATCATACAGGCCAAATAAACTAAATAGGCCAAATAAAAGTACATGAGCCAAAGCTAAGCAAACCATACAAGCCAAATAAAACCATACGAGCAGAAGCCAAACAAACCATACAAGTCAAACAAACATAGCCGAAGAAGCAAAAAAAAAAGCCAAACAACATGATATGGGTGCGCACATACGTCCCGGCAGGAAACTCATGGCGCCGAAGCCAAAGACCATAACGCCGAAATTAAGAACTGAAACAATGTTGTAAGAGGCAGAGCAGCTCTTGTCCTGCTGCGGGAAGGTAGTGCACAGCAGGAAGGTCATGAAGATCACTCGCGCAAACCGACTCAACCAGTACCCCTGTGGACGGAGATCACAGAGGGAAAGAAAAGAAAAGTATGAAGCGATGGGAAAGGATAAGGATAAGGGGAAGGGAAAAGGGGATGAGAAAGGGGTGGGCTAATGGTTGTGCACCATGTTGTTGTGTAGTGAGAGATGGGTGGTTGGTACAAGGTGGCTGTTGTGTACAGTGAAAGGGGTGGCGTGTTACAGGGTGGTGTCAAATATAGACAGGTGTGGGTTATTGACAATACACCATGTTGTTGGTTATAATATATTGCCAGCTTGAAGCCCGTTGCACAAGCCAAATGAACCTCAATTCGTACATGGCGCAAATAGGGTGCCACTGCTAATGTAGACAAGTGGTGAAGGCATACCTTATTATAACCCTAAACCCTACAAGTAGCGTGATATGAGGGCATACCTTATCTCTCTTGCGGCCGGCTACGGTTCGCAGGAGACACTGCCATGTGTTCCACGTCGACGGGTTGATGAAACGCACAGGCTCAGTGTCAACCAAGGATTTCCTCCTCAGCTGTTACGTACACAGAATCAATCGTAGGAATAGGGAGAGCACAAGCATGATGAGAGGTGTAGCATCACTCACATGATCAGAGGTGCTATTTGGCTTAGTTGATCAGTGGTCTACGCCGCGTTGAACATACATGCATGTATAGCATGACATCAGATGTAGATTCATACATGCATGTGTAACCTGACATCAGATGCAGCTGCGTAGGCACTTGTCTGGGTGAGTGGTGTGTGTGCACCTCCGTACTCGCTTGTCCGAGTGACTGTAATGCGTGTGCGTACCTCTAAGCGTTGCAGCTGACTCTGCTTGTGGTTTAGCGTGGACTCCATGCGGTTCTTAGACACTTGCGATCCCTGGTACTTCTCCACAAAGGACTTCAGGGTGACATCTGCAGGGGGTGGCAAAACGCGGGTGAGCAGAGTGACGTCATAAGAAAACCACGTGCAAGTTATGTGACGTCAGCACTGGGTGTACGACAGGTGAACGGATGGTCACAGATATCGTCAGTATGACAAGTGGTTCGATTAGCGAGGGCAGCACATTAGTACCGACCTTGGGTTTTAGGGTTTAGAAAAGCCTAAACCCTAAACCCAATAAATATCCTATGTACACTGGATATTGGAGCATCACAGGCGTATGGAGGGGATGGACAGTCTAGTACACCCAACAGTCATCAATGGGACACTCAACTGACTGTTGGGTTCAGCCATGGCACGAGCGCAGCAACTCACTCAAGCTATACAGAACATGCACAGCCACTCACCCATAGTGGAACCCACATGCCACATGTCCGATGTCAGATGTCATGTCATGTCATATGTCAGAAGTCATACGTCATATGTAGAGCAGTTGTATGGAGATAATGTGTACACAGGCCAACAGTATAGTACACACCGTTACTGATACATCCATCAGTTGCAATAGTAATAGGATTAGCAATAGTGATTGGAATAGTAGTAGTAATAGCAATAGTAATAGTGACAGTAATAGTGATAGTGACAGCATTAGTAATAGTGACAGTAAGAGCGATAGTACCAGGGCAACAGTACAGTGCATCCCAATAACTACACCCACATTAGTTCCACGAGCAAGCCCCACGAACAATCCCACGCGTTTGGGTGTGTGTGTGTGTGTGTTGACATGCCTGGTCCTTCCACCATCTTCTCTCCATTGCCAGTGCCACTTCCCGTGACGGCGATGAGGTAGTCCGCAGGATTCATCGCATTGTCGTACACGAATCTGCAATGGAGTGAGTGTATGAATGGGTGCGTGTGAATAGGTGTGTGTGAATGTGTCAGTGACAGTTTAAGGAAAAGACGGGCGCAGACGAGGTACAAAGGTAGAGATATGCGAACGCGAAAGAGACTTGTGTCAGGGCACACAAAAACAAACACCTATACACACATATATATATTCATATATAGTATATATGTAAGTATATATATATATAGTATATATGTAAGTACATATATATATATACATTATTATATAATAATAATAATAATGTATTCACACATACACACACACACACACACATATATATATATATAATATATAGTATATATGTAAGTATATATATATGTATACATACACATATAATAATAATAATAATATATGTACACACACACACACACACACACACACACATATATATATATATATATATATATATATATTATATATATATATATATATATATTATATATATATATATATTATATATATATATATATATTTATATGTCAGACCCACACCCACCCACATGCCATGGGATACACCATGAGCCACCCACACACCCCATGTCCTTGAAGTACGACACAGCGCCATCCGCTGGTCCCAGATAGACTACATTGCCAGCCACCAGCAGACACAGCTTATCAAACAGATTGAAAACATCCGTGGACGGCTGGTGAATGGTTGCTATGGTCGTACGGCCTCTGTTTGTGATGTCTCGCATGACCATCATCACCTCCAGTGCCGTGGCTGAGTCCAGGCCGGTGGTAGGCTCATCCAGGAACAGCACACGCGGGTCTGTGATTAGTCTGGGGAGAAGCAGTAGTTGATAGTGTTAGGACTATACAGCAT
This sequence comes from Sphaeroforma sirkka, assembly GCA_001586965.3. Taxonomy (NCBI): domain Eukaryota; class Ichthyosporea; order Ichthyophonida; genus Sphaeroforma; species Sphaeroforma sirkka. Next base: position 53,966 of record LUCW03000060.1, on the reverse strand, counting down.
TGTCGCACACGCCTGTTCGAGAAGCCATGGGTGGTATTGTTAAGACTATATACTACTGTGTGCATTGTATAGTACTATCTAGCATTATCTCACATGCTTGTAAAATAAGCGATGTGTACAGAAGATAAGAGTGTGCGAGAGAGTAGGGGATGTGTGTGCAAATAGTGGGACAGAAAACACCCAAACGCTAAAAAAGTGGGACAGATAAATCCTAAAACCTTAACTAGTTGCAGTTTAAAACCCTACAACCTTAACCAGTTGCAGTATGTCCCTCCCGTTGCCCAATCACAATGCACCACGCTGTTTCACACCATCGCTTATGCTCATGGCACAATCACTCTCACCACACACCAAAACTAGCAACACCCCACCAAACACCAAAACTAGCAACAACCCACCACAGACACCCACAAACGATATACGTCAACGGAGTACAAAGGCAAGCACAAGACCAATGTACACATACACACTGTAGCAGTCATTCTATCAATAGAATACACACACACTGCAGCAGTCATCCTATAAATAGAATACACAACACCACTGTAACAGTCATTCTATAAATAGAATACACAACCACACTGTAGCAGTCATTCTGTAAATAGAATACACAACACCACTGTAACAGTCATTCTATAAATAAAATACACAACCGCACTGTAGCAGTCATTCTATAATTAGGATAGACAACCGCACTGTAGCAGTCATTCTATAAATAGAATACACAGCACCACTGTATCCGTTCTTCTCTAGACGGCGTGGGTGGTCGCGGGTGCGGTGGTGTGCACTTACTCAATGCCGATGTTGACTCGTTTGGCCTGTCCACCGGAGATACCACGGATCTGCGCATTACCAATCATGGTGTCTTGGCACACATCTAGGCCCAACTCATTGATGACCTGCGGTTAAACAGGTCCGTTATTGCACCGATGGGGCTTATGAATAAATGTACGCTATTCAATAAATGTACGTTATTAAACAAATGTACGATGAAATAAATGTACGATATTAAACAAATGTACGATGAAATAAATGTACGTTATTAAGCAAATGTACGTTATCAAACAAATGTACGATATTAAACAAATGCAACAGAAGCATATAAGCTTAACATAGTAACACGTGCGCATACATTTATTACAATAATAGAATTATATACGTTTAACACAGTGACACATGCGCACACATGCACTACAGCAACATAAGCGTATACGTTTAACCCAGCGTGCGCGGGTGGGCTTACCTTTGCTACGCGTTCGTTGATATACGCCGTCCCGACACTTTTAGGCAGGCGTATGCGGGCGGTATAAAACAGAATCTCCTTTGGGGATAAAAACGGCAGCAGAATGTCTCTCTGTTCAACATAGCCCACCTGTACAACCATGGACAGCACATACACGCACCAAGGGAAGAGGGTCAGGGAACATGAGCTGGTTAGTGGATAGGACGGAGGTATACATGCATAC
>LUCW03000060.1:25000-47500 GCA_001586965.3 Sphaeroforma sirkka | reverse complement strand
ATTTTTTGATTTTGGGTTTTCGTACACTTGTTTCTTTTGGGAAAGCGCCCCATGGTTTTAAAAAAGTGCAACAAATTTTGTTTCACGTTTCGGTCCAGATTTCCGAAATAAATATAATGTTTCTGTTGTTGGGTGGGGGGAGGTAAGCCCCCAATAACCGTGTCTCTTCTACTGCTGGATATCACATCGTATTTCTTGTATTTGGCCTTTCTATATTCATGTATAGGGTCTCAAATGGGCATACAGGCTTCACTTTATTCCTTATTTGGATAAATAAGTTCTGAGAGACCTAATAGCTAAAACTTTTAGTGATAAAAGGTAAAGTAATTGCTGATGGGGCTATTGTGTAGTTTAGCGAGGCTGTTCGGACTGACTACTCTGGTATAGGGTTCAGTAGGAGGGGAGGAGACTTTGAATTTCAATTTTGTCCTCTATCCCAAGTTGGACCGACCCTGACACCATGTAGGGTATTTTATATCACTCAGTCATATACGCGAGTGAAAATGGATATTTTCAATTGCGTACGACGAAGACTAATATTATATCAAAATAATCAAAATAAACTCTGTTCTCTCAACTTCATCCAATTTCTTTATGATATCACGTATCAAAAATAGCCCAAATAAATCTCTATAGGTGTCGAACTAGCCCTAAATATATATATATATATATATATATATATATATATATATATATGTATATGTTGGCAAACTGCATACACACCAACTGACGCAGACACTGTATGACTCTGATATAGGTTAAAAGTGAGGGCGGTGTATTTTCAGTATAATATTGCATGTCTGTCTGTGATATCTGGCCAATTCTGGGTCCAGAAATATCGACGTTTCATTGGATATCGCGTGTTTCGTAGTCCTGTTTGGCATTTGGCAGCGAATCCATGCGCAGATTTGGAAAATTTTCACACCCATAATGTCCCGGATATACGTTTTAACGCATAAAAACTTTAAAGGTTTACGTCTATTGTTTATCGTATTGAGGAAGGCCCTGAAGGCCTGGACTGTGACTTGTGAGAGGAGTCAAGGGCTATTTTTAAATAAAATAGAAAGAGTTGAGACTGTTTTGTTGAAAAAAAACAAAATATTTGCTTTCAGCGAGTCAGCGACTCATCAGTCAAAACAGGTTCACGCCTCACAGCCTCAGGACTTTTAGAGTTTAGGATCGCTGACACAAACCCACAACAAGTCCACAATTTCATATACGAGAAGAGTGGCAACTGGCAACTGGTATATTATTAGATATATCTAACCGGCTATTCTACTCTCTCTCTCTTTTCTTGTGTGTAGAGAGTAGAGACTCTAAGACAGAAATAGAGCGTTACACTTACTTCTGGCTCTGGGAGGCTGCTGGGGACCTGGGGTACTAAAATATGCAGTCCAGTGCTAAATAAATTTCTACACTTTACAGCGATTTTGTGTATTCTATTCTGATACGAAAAAAGCTTGATCGGAATTTCAAAATCTAATGTTTTTTTTTTTTAAATATACACAAACTAGAGTTCTTTTATTTAACTATGGATATAAATATATATATTTTTGAAAAAAGTTCGGTTGACAAATGGCGGGCCACCAATTGACACATGTAGTGGCGAATATTTACATCTATGAGTCCTATGACTCTTATCACTCGGAGGTATAAACTCATCACTTTTCACTAACTTACACCCAATCAGATGGTCCTACTCCACTAGCTTTTAGTTATGCTTCCTGCACCATACTCATATATTCTCTGATAGTAGTTTCCTCAAAGGATGGGTTGTTTTGGTTTCAAAAAATAAATAAAAGATATACTTTTTGAGACAAAAAATATGTACACAACCTCGAATAAATATACGTTTACGTACAACTTTTATTGCATATGCGGTCCTTTGTATGTTATATGTACATTTGGTAGGCCCTTCTGATCAAGTTATAATCGTTAAAATTGAATAAATATACGATTACGTTCAACTTCTATTCCGTACGCCATAACGTATTGAGATTAGACACACATTTATACAATATACACTACACAGTTATACAATATACACATTCTCAAAATTCACCTCTTTTTAATTGCTCATTACGTTATGGTGGTAGTGGGTACTGGGTACGGAATAGAAATTGAACGTAAACGCATATTTAATTATCTTTAAAACGTGATAATTCGCATCGTTTTAAAACGGTAGACTCTTAAATGTTTAGACCTGCAGGGACTTTTTTAACGGAAAACAAATCCTTACTCCCTTAGTGACATAGTCTGTCCCGGCTCCAGTGCCTAGTGCCTACTAACCCGAATACACGGTAACAGTTATCCCCCTGTCTTTTAGAGAGCAGAAACCATTTTTAAACCTGTGCCCAGTGAGGCTGTAGCCACCTTCGCGGTCTGGCCTATCCCCCGTGTAAGAACTAGAGACTGTAGCGAGTCCAGACTCCGGACCGCCAGAGACAGCTACTCTCTCCTCTAGAGTCTCTCTCTCTACTCTAGAGTGAGAGTAGCCTAAATAAACTGTAGATTGAGACTGTATGAGTGTATGGTGTTTTTTTTTAAACGTACAATACTGTAAAGCTAAAAATATCAGGTTAAGGGGATACGGAATAGAAGTTGAACGTATAGCGTATTTATTTAATTCTAAAACGTTACAACGGTTATTTTGTGGACAGAAAAGCCTACCTAAGTTCGTTTATGGGACTGGTTTATATGGGGTATTTAAACTCTAATGCACCTATGAATATAAAAAGGACCGCAAATGAAATAAAATTGAACGTAAACGTATATTTATTACTTATTCGAATTATAAACATTTCAACGGAAAACGGTTTGAAAGAAGCTATAAAGTGTACGTTTTGAAATAGAAACATAATAGACGTATGGCTCAGAGCTAAACATTTTAAATATTTCCGCTTACGCATCGAATATAAACGTAAATACGCTTTACGTTATTAGACTAGAGAGGAAGCGCTGAAGGCACGGAAGGCAGAAGTTACATTATCACAAATTTTTCATCAGTCAAGTACTCATGATGATGTTTATTCCTCCTCAAATTTCACTATGTCATTTTAGGTTGTGTTGCCCTGTTGAGTGTTGGCAGATTACAGCTTCTGTTGGGAGGATCTGTTTTGTACAACATTCAACCGTTATTTTTTCCCTCGTTTTCTATCTGCTAGAGTAGGTATAGGAGCAGACATTATCAAATATCGGACTGAGTTTTACTGAGGAACCTGGGGATTTTTACTATAGAGGTTGACCCAAAGGTATATTAAAAAAAATATATTTCATTGGAAGTTAGATAACTCAAATACTTCGTCTTAACGGGTAAGAAACGTTTAATTAATCTCATTCCGATCGGATTATTAGTTCAAAAGCTATGAAAGATTTTAATTTGTACCAGAACTGGGTCAAACTAGGCGCACGTAGGCATTATACAAGTCCATCCATACCCAATAGACCTTTCTGGCAATTTATATTTAGCATACTATTTTAGAATGGTCTATGGGGATTGGGGGGTTATATTATATCTATACGTTTATAACGAGTTTGGCCGTGTGATCATAAAAATCCAATGATCGAAACTCGCTAGAAAGGAAACAGAAAAAAAAACAGAGTAAGAGAGCACAGCAGAGTACCTATAATATCATGAGTTTAAAACCTCTTAGAGTCGTCTAATACATGGTATTCAGTATTCACTGATAATCAGAGACTCAGAGTACATATTTTCTGAGATATGTACAGCACTGAGTACACAGAACACAGTACACACACAAGCAAGATAAAGAGGCTGAAAGCCTGAAACTGACGTCTGACAGAGTGACAGTGTAAATAAAGTCGCAATTGTCTTTTTATCTGTTTTCTATTTTTTGATTTTCTAGATTTTTGTTTTTGTTTTTGTTTTTACTAACTAAAAATAATATGAAGATAGCCCCATGTAAATATATAGGGACCTAGAGCCCCATGTCAATATATAGGGACCTAGGGTGCATATACCAGGTTTCCAAGATTGTCCTATATAAATTCGATTTTCTATCGCCAAAAAATTGTCTATTTTGCTAGAAAAAAGGGCTAGCGGGCCCCAGCCCCCAGGCCCCCGCCCCTCAAAGTGGGCCTAGAGCCCTAGAGAGAAAACCCCACCCAGACCCCAATCCGCCACATTTTTCAAAATCAAAACGAAGTGTGTCTTTTTTAAAAAACAAAAATCAATGGTATCGCAATATGTTTTTGTAGAAAAACATTCAATTGTTACTCAAAATATTTTGAAGTCAATGTCATTTTCACTCTGGAGTAGTTCTGTCGAATCGAGAGTGCTATCCAATAGAAATAAACCTCTTAGCATAAAAATACGATCTAACGAATAATATCTGAATATTTTGTAATCACTTTCGACCCGAATATCAATATGTGCAACTCTCGATCATTCACTGGCGCTTTCAGATAGGGGTAAAATAGAAATGTAAATAGGTGTGCAGTCAGCACTCAGCAGCTGACCGAGGAACACATAAAGTGCATACTACTATTTTCAACGTTTTATGCACGTATTTAGTATTTTAGGAAATCCAAAAAAAAAATGTGCATTAAAATTAGGCATCTAATAATTTTATTAAGTATGCAATACTTATGAAAAATATATGGCAATGTATTTCATATTTATAATTTTCCTAAAAATATATTTCGTGCATGTTTCATATTTAATATTTTTTCAAATATATATATGCTACATATTTATTATTTCTCTTGTACAATTTCCTCATATTTATTATTTCTCCTATATTTCCTAAAATACAACTTCATATAGTTATGTATTGACATAGCTTGCTATTTATTATGTGTGACGATAGTTGATACTAAAATTTCAGAACACATTGATAAACGGTCCTTGTGTATGCACAACACATATGCACAACGTAGCATAGTAATCTACTAAGTATGAACATATATATAAAGCTTACACTTGGTTTATGTACACTAAAAAGGTATAAGATCTATATAATAAATAAATCATGAGTTATATGACGTCTAAACACTTTTGGAATGTCATCATTCCGAGTCATAGAACTCGACAGAGATAATTTAGCAGTGAAGCAGGAAGATATACAGATTTAATAAGCTGCACTTGAATACTGTGCACTGGGGTGGTATACTTGGGCATGTGGGCTCATATTGTCACTGTATACAAGTCAAATAAACTAACGATCTATGTGTTGACTTGTTTATATAATATGTGTGCTTGCTTGTCAGTATTTCAACACCACAAGTATAAAACTACAATACTATTGATAGGTGTGAACAATTATTTGTATGCCTCTGAACTATGAAGTTCACATTGTCCCTTCTGGCAGGATATATGACAGGTGTGGATTACTTCTTCTGTGACCAGGATGCGCTCAGGAGACAAAATATCGAATTGACATGTATCATGGAAAAGCGTTTTTCGGGTATCACCCAACTACATTAGTGTCAAAAAGGGTGTCCAACATGTGAGTTTGTAATTTTGATGTTATTTCATCCTATTTGGTATAGTTTAAAAGACAGGGTCTTTCACGCATAGTTGCGAAGTTATACAAATATATATGGACACATATGTCCATGAAAACACATATATATATAAACAGACGATAATATTTTAATATATATATATATATATACATATACATATATATATATGTATATATGTAAATGTATATGTATATGTATAAACCAGTAACTACAGCCATTCTGCCTATATAATTATTTCTAATATAACTACAAGTAACAGTCAATATGCCTATATAAATCATTTGATAGAACTGCAAAATACAGGCTATATGGCTATACAATTTTTATACTACAGTCCTGAAATACTATAATTTCGCAAATATATATATTGCATATTTATGAAATATGGCTCGTAAATATGGCATATTTATAGCATATTTTTAAATACGGCATATTTCAATTTTTGTATACCAAATTTTATTATTTTTGCCATATTTCTGAAATGGACACGCGTACGTATTTTTTTTCCAAATTTCATATCATATTTATTATTTTACATTTAACGTTTTCAGTGCATTTTTTTTTAAATACTAATATGCCAATTTTTCGCCATATTTATTTTCGAAAAATATGTGTTCCTCGGTCAGCTCAGCAGTCAGCAGTGTGCTCACTTTGCGCAACATTTTTCTTAAAAAAGGTTTAAATAATATGATGTGATCATAATGTCTCAAATTCACAATGTGATTCGTGCAAATATAGTCATTGAAAGAATATATAGTATAATTTTAAAAAGGGCATACTTGTTTGTTTAAAAAAACAATTTGTGCGAGAAAAATTTACTCCACAGTGATAGAAGCCTTAGATGAGTACTACCAAATAGTTTATTTATCAACACAGCCAATTAAAAAAAACATATTATTGTGAAAAAATAAGTGTTCTGATTTCTGAAACAACGAATATTTATTATATTTATTTTCAGAAAACTGATCTATTTTGAGAAGGATATGGTCAAGAGACTTATATTTATATAAATACATACATATACATATATATTTAAAAATAAATAAAATAAAATACTTGATTGTAAAAACTTCCCACTTCCAACTTCAAAGTGATCAAGACGTTCATTTTTTTATTTGTCCGATTTTTTGTTTTTGGGGTTTTTTTCTTCCTCAAAACAAGAACTTGTTGACAATATTTACGTAAAATTTTACCGCAAACATGGTATTCGAATATTGATCCACTGTCAGTGTCAGACAATTGGGACTCATTATGAGGGTCTGGGGCAGAGTGTTGACTGTCGACGTTGTTGTCTAAAAACCCTAAAACTGGTGGTTTTAGGCCGTCAAGAGTCAGGAGTTAGCCAGTCAGCCGTGCCCGTCAGGCGTCAGGCCTGCAACTTGCAAGAGCCAGCGGTAGCGGTTAGGGCGAGTGCTAATTAGCTGTCAGAACGTAGCCCAACTTGACCATCCTCTCTTCTTCACTCTTGTGTTGTGGGTTGTGTGTGGTAACTGGTAAGTGTGATTTTTGGTCGGACGCCGGACGGTTTGGGACTCAGGTGAGTTGGGTCCCACAGGCCACAGGAGGGTGTGGCGATGAGTTGGTGTACCTGTGGTGACCGCTGCGGCCCTACCCGCCGGCCAACACAGCCACACACATACTCCAAAGTCCACAGTTCACAGGCCACACACTTCGAGTTGCGACTCTCTCGAGTCTTGACTCTTGAGTTTTTCTCTCTCTCTTGTGTGTGAGTGTATTTTATATGTACAAATATGTATAATTTTGTTTTTTTTCAAAAACAAACAACAAAAAAGGTGATGTGTATGTATACATACTGTAAAAATATAGGTTTAGAACCAAGTAGATAGAAAATAGGTAGATAATGAAAAGAAAAAAATACAATATGTAGTGCTGTTTCAGTCACATATATCAAGAAGAATTTATATTCATATTTTTCATTTTTTTTTTAAAATACCTATGTACGGATTTCAATTTGCGTACAAACAATATTCATAAATATGAGTACCCAAGACCCCCGGCTCAGGGCCTCAGGACTCGTGCCTAGCAGCCAGTAGTTCAGAAGTCCCCAGCACTACAATGAGTATTCAAGATTGCAGCATTGAAATTTAAATAAATAAATATATACTACACATTTTACAATGATTTTTATAATGTATATTTAGAATGAACAATTGAGAAAAAAATCCTCTTCGTCTCGCTCTACTGAATATTTACCTTTTGTTTTTGTTTTGGTTTGTTTTGTTTTATTTTTAATATAATATAATCTAAAACAAAACAATTATTTATTTATTTTAAAAAAACATTTGTTTTGTCTTGTGTCTGTTTTGCATTCCATGACCCTCTCTAGAAGTGTAAAATTTGAGTGAGAACGGAAAAGTCCGTAGGACTGTGTTTGTTTTGTTTTTGTTTGTTTCTCTTTTTTTTAAAAAGTGTTCAAAAATTGTATTTTAGTATTTTATGTTTTGTTTTGTTTTTATATATATATTGTTTTTGAAAAAAACAATTAATTCAAATCACTGGAAACAGCAAAAAACGTAAAACGCTTTGTGTAAGTTTATCAAGCGAAATAACTCACAAGCAGGAGGTCTGGAGCAAAATAGGACAATATAAGCGTTCGTCATTTGTTTTTTGAGAGCAGTATGGAAGGAGTGATGACCGGATTGATCTGGAGGCGTGCGAGTGGTGACTGACGAGTGACGGTTTTCGCTTTTATTGCCATAAAAATCTGCTGTGAATATATTGTGTACATACTATATTGATATATATATAAAAAAGGGAAATACCTCAACTTCCTCAACCTCAAGTCTCAAAACTCTGTCTCATGACTCAAGTTTTGCTATTTGTATACACACGCCGTATGCACGAGCTGCAGAGCACTCAGCACTGTTCAAGCGCATCAAATATTTTACTAAAAATATATGTTTCTGTAGAAAAAAATATATACATGGTCATTTTTTTTTAAATTACAATGATGCCAGAAACGAGAAACCGTTATTTATCGCATACACTGCACAATTGAACATATGTTTATTTTTGTATGTGTCGAATTTTTTTTGCGACAATTGCTATATACAAAACACGTCTGCACGAGCAGAGAGAGAGTATAGACGTACTAACAAACGAATCGGTTACGATAAACAAAGTCGACTGCTACTACGTTCAGCTAGAAGTGAAGAATCTTAATACTCCATCTGCATCTCTAGTCAATTTTCACATATACCATCTTGCTATGCACTACAGCTTTCAGTAACAACGTGAGATCCGTCTTTTCATTTGACGTAGTTCCTGGCGCGATCTGGAAATACAAAGAGTCTCTGTATTCTCTGTAGCATCTGGAAGGTATGGATTGTGTGTTATGCTCAGTGTCAAGTACGATAAACATAAATGTAGGCTTGCAATCTCTTTTGCCAATAATTTGACACAATTTAAATTCTCAACCCCGAGCCTCTGTCTCCCCGAGGCAAGTAAGCCAACAGTTCAAGGCCATCACAGCTTTTGGTTTCTCTATACTGAATCCATATTGTTTATGTTGTGTTTGAAAACTCATTTATTATCTATTTGTCTTCGGTGCACGTATTGTTTGTATCATGGGCAATTCTTTGTGTATTGAAAACAGGGCAACTGATTCGCAAACTTTGTCAAATTGCTTATTTTCTCTAGATTTTACCGATGCTTTTGCAAGCGCAAGTGGGGATAGTCGCGCAAAGAAATAAGTACATTCAAGATTGTATGCACTCCACTTACCACCGATTTGTCTCTAGGGATTCTACTACTGATATGAACGGGACTGCGCACATGGATTCTGACGGGTTTACGAGTACGCATGCATATCGAGGTCAGGCTTATATGTTCACCAACGGTCACATTGACTCTACTTCAATCGCAGGTACTACGGCTGCGAATAACATACTTGATTCCACCTATGAAACTGGACAGGGAAATAATTCAGCAGTTACAGTAGATACACAAAGTATGGCAACTGGAAGAACACAGAATGTGCATGCGCACTATCACATGCCTCAGCAACGAATACAACGGACCATATCTCCTTATATTATAGCAAATCCAAACGCGCAATCACCAGTTCCTATGCCCGGCTCGGAGGGTTATTTGTGGCAAAAACAATCAAATTTAGATAGAAGCGGGTCGCACACCCCGGGTGGTGTACTGGATAGGCAACTCTCGTATTTGAGCGCAAGTGCGGGCTTTAATAATACACATGATAACACGCGACACTTTACGGCATCAGATGCGCCACACGGTACCTATAGTGACAACGATAACTTTGTGTCGCTTTCCTGCACCGACAATGGTCAACAAGGTGGGCCAATGAATAAGTACTCATACGCGGATGCGAATGGTACTGGTGAAACGAATACCAATGCATACAGTGGTCTCGCACAGCAACACTTTAATCAAGGTGGGAATTTCGGTAACTCAGCCCATCACGCGCAAGGCTATCATGATATGGCATCAGAAAACTACCAACGGTCCGACTCGAACGATTACGTTCAACAACAAGCAAACGTCCAGCGTATGTACAGCACAGATCCAAACGTGCAGCGGATGTACAGCACAGATCCAAACGTCCAGCGGATGTACAGCACAGATCCTTCTGAAGCACTCGCTAACCACCCCCGAGGCGGAGGACAATTTATGGGGTAAGTTTTGAGTCCCCGGTTATTTTAACCAGGATATAAGTAAGTGTCTATGAAATCGTTTCTTGCAAGCTTTGATCTGTCGGAATTATCCAGTATCTGTGTCAAGTTCTTGTCTGTATCCACACCTGCTGGTGTAGGTGGAGTCGATTGTAAAGCTGATTTAGGCTGTGCTGACTATCCCTGGTTACATTTCTACACTCTACAGCACGGGCGACGCCTACGCACAGCAACAACACATGGGCATGTCGAGAGGCTATTCACAACGGCAATCTATCCCAGCTTACAGGTACCTTTGCCCTCGATTTTCGGGCCGTCAAAAATATATAATGTGCTTGGCGGCCATATTTGCTAGCGATCAATCCCGAGATCCCTGATCGTCTGATCTTATCACTACATATTCTGCTTTTCATAACTAAATTCCATTTACAAATTATATCGTCATATCTGAATTTTAGGACGGCGACAGGTGATGTTATCGGGCCAGAAACGGATCATTCATACAGGAATCAACAGTCATATCCAGATAATTTAGGTAGGGTGCAACATCAAGGGGAGCGAGACGTGCGCTTGAATAACCATCCTTACGCACGAGGTACTTCCAGCCAGTCTCAAACACACAATACTAATAGCCAATCTATTGCAACCAGGTCATATACAGATCAAAGTACCTTCACACAGTTGCCTCCACAGCCCATGAACGGAGTGGAGCGAGTGTTGTCGAGAGAGTTTGGATATAATTCCTACCATGGCGGGAATGATACGAGCCACAACGGATATCACAGCGGCTACTGCCAAGCTATGGATATGGATCAAGGCGGTGTCGCCATCGGAGGCAAAACGGAGTTTCAGGCAAGCACAGACCATGATAACAATTTTAAGTCAGCATATAGACAGGATGCTTGCAACGGGGCCACAGTATACAATACTGAAGCTATTAGTCGTGTACAAGCGCATAATATGACTAATGGACCTGAAGGCTACGCTAGTGCTTACCAAAAGAATGTTCAGAATGGGACAGATGGAATCCTGGAGAACGGACATGTAAGTACTGCTCACACATCACAACACAAGTATGCCCCATACAATGATATTAGAGCGTCATCAGTTGGCAGCAAAAGAACTACGGATGTCTCGGGTTCAAAACCACAACGAAGGATGTCTAAGCCCACTGATTGCAATAGGCAAACGGCCAAAGCAAAGTCTATCTGCACGAAGCCTTCGACCAAGGTCGGTGTCATGAAGAAGAAGAGTTCGCTATCACAGCTTTCTATGACCGGAGAGGCAAATCACGTGTGTGGATGGCCCAATTGTGGCGTTTCGTTCAATAGCGAAGAAGCTTTAGCTTCGCATGTGCCCATACATACTGGCGATAAGCCTCACGAATGCTTGTGGGTTGGGTGCAGTCAAAAATTTCTGCACCGCGGTCATTTGAATGTCCATCTACGGGCGCACACAGGGTTTAAGCCCTACATGTGCGAATGGGAGGAATGTGAACAGAAATTTAGTGTAATGGAGAATATGAAGCGGCATATGCGGACACATACTGGCGAAAAGCCTTTCACCTGCGACCATGAGGGGTGCGGAAAGCGCTTCTCGTACAAAGGCAATCGCACAAAACACCAACGCGTACACAAGAATGCCGCGAATAAAGTTACAGCCGACAACGAGAGGGCCGCGATTGGGCGATCGTAGCGTGGGTAGTCGCATGCAAAGCATTGAGTTAATGCAGGAATACTCTGGAAGGCGCGTACTAGGCAGGGAGTGTGTCACTCGCGAAGATTCTGAAATAATAATTAAAAAGAATGAGCATTTCATGGGCATTCTCCACGCCATGTCTTTTCTGTCGTTTGTTTATTACTTCTGCATATATTCATATTACCATCTACCCATTTTAGTCCTCTAGTTTCTATCATGACGCCTGCCTCGTCCTTTGCATAGATTTGCACAGGTTTTGAAATATAGTATTATCCCATGTCGGCATTCAGTCTTCCGTAAGGTATGCGAGGATGCCGATTTTTTTAGGGTTAAGACGTGCTGGCAGTTCCTGTAGTATAGACAGCGTTCTTCTAGGTTTATAGATGGCATATGAATGCCCATGTTGAATTGTTAGCCCACTTAGTTATAGCATTAGCAGAGATGGCACGCCGCGTGACTGATGGACTTTGCCTCTTCTGAGCTATTAGTACTTTTGTTGGCAGCTGATAACGGGGCGTGTATTTGTTATGCTAATAATATTTGATAAGTAATTCACATGGCAATATAGGATAGAGGGTTTGTTTCTCTCTGTACTTTTACCTGAGAGGACATATGATGCATCGTGCTGTACAACAAGGTGCACATTAATATATTCTATCTATTGAAGAAATGCAAGTGATCTATTGAAGGAATGCAAGTGTAAGAAGAGAGTAAACATTACAGACATCCAGTCTGCCCTCGATTTCTTTTTTTATCCCACTAGCGGTCGACTCACTAATGAGGTTGTGCACATGGGCTCGACGAGATGTGATTTGTGTCACCACCGTAACCCGAGATTTATAGCAATTAGTAAGACTTAGGCACAAACATATTTATAGATTAGTTGGAGGCCACCAGACGTGGGCTTTTGTTTTATACAAAACATGCAAAGTAACCGTACGGCAATAGTTGTTAAAAGGAATACGTCGATGAGCTCTGCGCAAATTCCGTGTGGTGTGCAGGTCAATTGCGCTGTACAAGTGGGTGGAAGAACGGACGCCCTCTGATTGGCTGTATTTAACCCGCTTGCCGCACTTTCATCTGTATGTATAATTGTGCGGCCAATACTATGATGCTATTAGTATAGCAGTTGCTTTAATATTCGTTTGCTAAGGTTCATTACTTCGATAGCTCATGTAGGTAGCGTGCTCAAGTAGCAATTTGCATGCTTGTGTACAGCTGAGGTCGCCACAATTTAAATATGTCTAAGCACTCAACCGCCCGGATAGCCGGTATTAAAATATTAATGCCACATTCTAGTAGCTACTAAAATATAGTGTGCAGTTTAGTACATAGTTCATAGGTGCTATAGATATGATAGATATTTCAATTAATTGAATTTACCTTGAGTTTTGTCCTTGAGTTATGTCTAAACGCCACCACAGTAAACTCTACGTAATGACGAAAGATGATGAGTGGCACTTACAGTCACAACTCTCCGAGTCTGGGCAAGTAGAAAACGTATATTATAAAAGCACTAAGAATCTGTATGAAGGCGCATTTAACGAGTCAAGACCCTGACACGAGAAACGCGATGTGATTGACACGCAGCACAGGTAAACGCAGCTCAGGTAATCTGCTTAATATTCGATTAGGCTCAGGCTGAAACATAGGTTTATTATGGTACAGACACGAGCCACTTTAAGAAATTACAACGGCAATGGCTCTAATCGGAATGCTTATGGCAAACATCATTCAATGGTAGATGCAATAAAATGGTTGACCACAGATAAATGTTCATAAACCGTGTTTTAAAAGGTTATGCAATCGGAAAGGCTACAAACGCGAGATTATCTCCGATGGGCATTTTATTGCGATTTCCATCGAGTGATGTGCACAACTAATATTAAAGGCCACGGCTATGTACAATGCAATGTGTTTCTGTGCATTCCGGGAGTGCCAACACCATGCCACGCTAAGGGAGCGAACACAGCATGCGGCATATCTCAGAAGTTAACATCGTCACTCGCAGTGCATCTCATTCATCGCCCATGTGCGCACGTACGTACATCCACGACTGAATGCAATGTAGCGTACATACCCTTTATTTTACAGGAAAGGGTGCAAATAACGTTTGAACTTAAAGGTGTGGCTGATGTCGATGCTAGCTGTCACAATCCAGCTGGGCATAAAGAGCGCAGCCTTGTTTTGTGCACTGAATGAGTAGCTGGTGGGATTTCACACCTAGACACACGATAGTGATGTGCGTCTCTCCAGTCACGCACGCCGCTGTGTTGCGTGTACGGTGACTATTACATGCACGCTTCTGCGGTTGTGTAGGAGATACCAACGCCTCTGCCCACGCCAAGGGGCTACAAGTGTGTGCACAGAGAATCCCACACCACAGCCACACGAAAGTCTACAGTCTACCAGCAGAGCACCTCCCACGCTGCAGGCATGCGTGCACTATGCAGAAACACATGCGCCTCGGTTTAAAAAATGGGGCCGTGAGCAGGGGCGACCGAACGTCCCCGTGACAAGCGCCGCTGTGGAAGTACACACGAGGCTACCATCCACAACGTCAAGCACCCTAGTCACTCGTTGCTAGTTCCTGACGGTGCAAGCAGAGGAACACTACACTCAAGCGTAAACGTAAGCGTAAACGTCGTTAGTACCGTACGGTCAACGGAAACAGACCCGGTGCATTTAGAACGCAGCCAACAGATGAGGGTAAGGACTGTCTTATGTCTCTTGGAGATGATCTTTCCGACGCAGAGTCTACAGCTATTGCGCTCGTAGACAGTGTCGCAGAGTGCCAACACATACATCGCATATTCGATGCCTGCGCAGCTGCGTATGTGCGCCTGTCTAAAGATCTCCTGACCTGTCCACCAGTCCGCAAATGAGAAATGAGGGTGCACACTTCAAATGCGTAGCCCAAAAGGATCCATCCGCTTCGACACCGTCGGGGCCGAATGAATGTGTACGGTTATCGGTACAGTTAACACCGGCCCTGGCTACAACGACCAACATGGTTCTCTAATAAGACAAGAGGCTATACTACACACAGCACCTGCTTGAACAGTATAAGGTTGGGGCTACAAACCACAGATAGAGAGGGGGTTATGCTGCTAGCCGAGTGTCTCAGTCGCGCAGGTCAATGGCGAGTTGCAACTCCTGCAGCGCCCTCAGGACAGTTTTGATATTCGCGCGAACTCCATTGGCCTTCTCTGTGATGGCGTCCGCCTTACTGCGGCATGGGAATGGGCCAACAATATGTGTGAGTGACTGATAGACGGGATAGAACAGAATCTCGAGCCAAGTACAGTGAAGTAAAGCCGACTGTGTTAGACGGGATAGTAATAATCTAGACTCTTTTAAGTTGTAACCACAGGCAATAGTTCTAGTTTTATAGACAAATGTATACTAGGCCTAATTCAGCACCGCGCAAGTATGCAAGCATCCCACTTACACTTGCAAAAGCGCCAGCTTCTCTTTAATATAAGCGTCCGCCTCCTCAACGGTCATCTCCAAATGAAACCCAAATCCGATATCTACAAATAGTTCGGTGCAATTTGGTACTCTCGCGTTGCAGTAAATGTTCTGCCCAATGTCCACCAGTGTCTTCAGCTCGATCTGACGCGACTCCTTAATGGTGTCAATGGAATTGCGCAATTTGTAATGGTCCGACATCTGTTCGTATACCTGATGCAGGAGAATCAGTTGATGCACACTTAGAATTAATAAGATGACGATTCATTTAGTGTAGCATAACAGAATCAACCACACGCAATGGATGAATACAAACGATCGAGGCGAATGCGCGGCGCACCGCAGAAGTGTCTATGAACGACTATGAACACTACTATAACTATAACGAAAAAAGGTCAGACGAACGTCATAACGACATACACATGATACTGGATACCAGCTGAGCCGAGCACCTACTAAGCGCACCTGTTTGTCTCAACATCGACATAGGGATAGGCAACCGTTATGCATGTGCACAGGTGTTTAAATCTAACCTAGATACAGTATATGTGCAGAAACGACACTACTGGAAAATATGTAGTACACACCAACGGGTAAAAAACAAAAATATAAATTCATACTCAATCTCATTTTAAAAATTATACAATGTGTTTTACGATTGAATACATTAGACTTGCCCTTAGCATATATATATATATATATATATATATATATATATATATATATATATATATATATATATATATATATATATATACATATATACATTCATACATGTATACATACATACATATATACATACATACATACATACATACATACATACATACATACATACATACGTACGTACTTACATATATACATACATACAACATTACATATATATACTCGTATAATTGTATTTGCAATTATATGAATTCACGTACACTGATGTACTTCTATTAATACAAATATATCAAGAGATATTCGGACGTGAGAAATTATGTACCACCGATATCTTGATCAATATTATCATTCGGGATAAACATACATGGCGAAGTTGATCATACCAACATCAAAATATGGTATTTAAATTGCCTGTTTGCAAAATGAATCGCAAAATGTGTACGTTGGTCAATAATCATATACGACCACTAGCACATAGAGCTGTCAGTCAAGTACATACAACATATGTTTGGTCAACGAGCACAAATGGCCTGCAATAGACCTCCAGCCCACTGATCCCGATACACCACACATTAAACTGTACAGATAGCCTTGAAATTCTACGCAAGATCCCAAACGCGTACTGCAACCTTATAAGTCGTACGTTATGTCTGCATCGATCGTTTAAACTAATACTGAATCGGTCAACTACACGGCCAATTTAGTCAGGATCAATTAGAATTGTTTAAAAACGCCACTACTACTACACACCTTGTCTCGTTCTACCAGGAGTTTGCGCAGGTCCTCTCTGAGTTGTTTGTCTATGAAGTTCTCATATCGATGTACAATTTCAGGATCGAAGTCGGGCCTCACCCCGTCTGCTGGAGGCATTGTTTAACTATTATATTGAGGTTTATACGAGTAGTATAAAAGCGTTTCGAAATATACGCGTGTAATTGCCGTGTGAAACTGTAAACGACCCAATTGAGGTTGCTGAAGATCCTACTAAAGTAGGAAAATACGTATAGCAATGTAAATAGCTGCAGATTCCCGTACTTTTATGTATGGGCTGCCTATAATCTGCTTTACATATGAGGTTTATTAGTGTCCACATACGCCACCGTGCATACGCTTTGTGTATAAAAAATATTTTTATTTCTTCTTTGTATGTGTATACCACATATTGGAAAAATCATAAGGTAGTTGTTTTTAGTAAACGATTAGGGCACGTGAAAGTTGGGTTCTTGGGTTCTAATGGCAGATCCGTAACCTCTAGCGGCATGCGGAACCGGCGTTTATATGCTCACAGTCAACACGCCTCTACAACACACTTCACATGCGAAAAATCTTGTGCTTCTGATAAAGCGTCCACCGTGGTATGCGACGATACAACTAAATGTACGGTTCAAGCTGTAGGTACAATAATGAACGACGGTGCGGTCGTTCAATATGACTATATGCTCAAAAATAAATTGCTAACGTATATAATCAAGACTTACGAGAATCATGGCAGATGGCAGAATACATACAGTTATAAATACACACGCCTGATCTATTGCCATCCATATCTATGTCTTATTATCAACGAACACCCGATTTGTATTTAGACTACACTCACAGGTTGACAGAAAGCTTCATACAGTATTGAAAAAGAAAGCACATCGCTCTAGAGTGTACATATGTACGTAGGATAAATAGTTTTCTAGAGAAAATTTTAAGGTTTTATAAACAAAATAGGAATGAGCTAAAAAGAAGTCATTATTTATTTATGAGGTTCAATCATAGCCTCTATTTTAAAATATATAAAACAGTTCAATTTTGAAGAAGTCAAGAAGGCTGTGATCTGTCAACAAATGTAAAGCACTCGTACATGTCTCCTACTTTTTGTATATATTTATATGTATATAAAATATATTCATACATAGTATATTTACGCACGCAATACTTCTCGCTTAGAGCATCTGAAGACGCCTAACTACTGTAGTCTACACGTACAGCAGACAGCATTCACGGGTATCCTTTTGTAGCATAAAGCGGCACGGACCAGTTGACCGAAGTTGCACTTGTGTACTAAGTCTAGATATACACCTTACAGCCCCGAGTCTAGCAGTTAACCTTTGCTGACCCAAGAACACCATCGCAATGAGTGACAACGTGCCCGTCGTGGCCACACCTGACGACCAGCAAGACGATGTGGAAGTGGAGCGTACGGCCAGGTTGAGACGAAGAAAGAGTGAAGCATTAGATGTGAAGGTACGAACACTGCTACACTGTCGTGCTAGAGACCAAGCTAGAAACTTTTTGTAGTACATAAAATAAAGTAATAGACCAAGGTAGTAGTATATGTTATCTCATACAGATATTTATACATATTACAATAATAGTGATGAATATATATATATATATATATATATATATATATATATATATATATATATATATATATATATATATATATTATATATATATATACATATATATACAATGTGTGTGTGTGTGTGTGTTTGTCTGTGAACATGTATGTAAGCTTGTGATACATGGCATAAAGGTATATTATACTATTATATGTCCATATGTCAATATTATAATATGCATATATGGTATATATATATATATATGCATGTATTATATATATTATTATTATATATGTATATATGTATATATATATACATATTATATATATCCATATATATATTGTTGCATTACATGTGCATGTGCATATTGATGCGTATTACATGTGTATATATGTATATATATATATATGCATAATATATTATATATTATTATATATATAACTATATTATATTATGCATGTATATCGTACATGCGTGTGCGCATGTATGTGTATGTGTATTATTATATATTATATTATTATTATATATTATATTATATATATATTACATTACAACATGCTACATACAATATTGTGCATTATTATGGTGATATTATTATGTATATATGTATATATATATATTATATATATATATATATATATATATATATTGCATATATATATTCTATATATATACATATATTATTAGTATATATATTATATATTATATATATATATATATATATATATATATATATATATATATATATATATATATATATATATATATATATATATATATATATATATATATATTCATACATATAATATACATGTATATTATACATTTGCCGGGGCAGATAACATAGCTGCACATGGAGGAGGTCACGAAGTCAGATGTTCTCTTCTTGGATATAGCTTCTCTGGACTATGAACCTCTTACTATCCATTTCTCACTTGGTGCGCTACTTGTTCGTTCAGACACTCCACAGCATCGATGAGCAGCGGTTGCTAGTCAACCACGTATTGGGGGAGATATTTGATGCAGAGATGGCTGGGTTCTTAGATGACGGCGTATTCGGTCACCCAGGCACTTTGCTTGAACGTGCGAAAGCCAAGCTACTAAGCTTCCCTCCCATCACCAAGAATAAGGCGCAATTTGAGAAGTCACTGGATAAAGTGCTGGCCGAGTTGCCAGATCTCATTCATCGATACTCAAAGTATGCAAACCCTAAACCCTAAAACCCTAAAACCCAAAAAAAAGCTAAAACACACCCGTTTCACGGGTGAGGTGTGCACAAACGTATGTCCTCCGACTAGAGTTGAGTTGATGTATGCGTGCTATGCAACTAGTCGCCAAGGCGTAGAACGTGTCGTATTCTGTGTGTGTGCATGTGTAGTATCACGCTTTGTGTGGCGGATGTGTGTGTAGAGCCACACGCTGTTTGACTTGAGTGCACAAAGAAACGTGACATGACAGTGGCGGGCGTATTGTGCGCTATAGATGAGATAACTATCCATGGGTTGGTGCCAGTGTGAGGTGGTAGTCTATGTATATCGTTTAGTTGTAGGTTGGGAAAGCTTGCTAGGTAGTGTATATAGTCCTGGGGGTATTCGCTTGAGGAATTCATACTCGCATTTGTTGTCTTGGTGGCGTGGATATACGCGTGTATTGAGTATCCTGCGGTTATATGTGCAAACTATAGTTAGAATTGAATCTGAGGCCCTGGGAAGTGCACAGAGTGTCGGGGAATACAATGCAACAGATATGTGGTTCATTTTAACAGGTGAGTGGTTTATATCAACACGTGTGAGATTTATACCAACAGGGATGTGGTTTATACTATCACGTGAGTGGTTTATCTTAACACGTGAGGGGTCTATATCAACAGGGATGTGGTTTATATTAACACGTGAGTGGTGTATCGTAACACATTACATTACAAACAGAGCCACAGGTAAAGACTGGACCAAGAAGCTGAAGAAGGTCGTCTGTGGCAACCTGACACTCGCATTGGTGCAGGACAACACCACCGAAGTACCTGCATCTCTGATGCAGAACGACGACGAAG
The DNA here is from genome assembly GCA_001586965.3 of Sphaeroforma sirkka. Lineage (NCBI taxonomy): Eukaryota > Ichthyosporea > Ichthyophonida > Sphaeroforma > Sphaeroforma sirkka. The sequence continues at coordinate 27,137 of LUCW03000060.1, read as the reverse complement.
CCGTGGCCCAGGCACAGGACGAGCATAACTACTTCCAGACTAAACTGCTTGCGCTGTTTGGGCTGTTTCTGTCGGGTGTGGAGGCCGATGGTGGCATCGATGTGCTGATGTAAGGTGCCTGTGCGTGTGTGTCTGTGTGGATTTGAGTGACGCGGGTTGTGTGTGTTGTAGTGGTGGTGTGCTCAAGCGTTGGCAAAGTCTACAGCCTTTGTGTGATATAGGTGCCTGCCAACCACTCAGATGAGGTTGTTCTGGTGTCTCCGTCGCCCTGTGCAGAGCCTGTGTACTCGTTTCACGTGTGTATACACATGCTTCAGACCCTCTAGTAGATACCGTTTGCTTACCTACCATTCACTCACAGAGCTTGTCGCAGTCGCTCAGCTGCACTGATGAGCATCTGCTATTGACTCCTGTAGTGTCTGCTTCCTTCGGTTGCATGTGCCTATTTTCTCACCTGCTTATTTTCGCATGTGCATATTTTCTCACTCGCCTATTTTCGCACGTGTTTATTTTCCCAACCAGGGACCGTGTGCGAGCTTACCACTCGATCTCTGAGCTGCCAGCGGTGTACCAGCTGTGCTTCGATGGGCTGCGGCAGTACATGCGCCACTCCCTCGCACAAATCGGCAGAGACAAGAAGAAGCGCAAACCCATCCAACGCGTGATGAGTGTGCTCCCCGAGTCCGCCATAGTGGCGGTGTGTGTGTGTGTGTGTGTGGGTATACATGCAATGCACACGTATGTGTGCGGGTTTGTGTGGATATATGTGGACACTGAAAAATCTTACCGGGACACATCTTGGTGTTTGTGATAGTGCATGCTTTTGTTTACGCACATATTGTACACTTGCCTCTTGGTGGTACAGCTATCCACAGTCGCGGGCGATCGCACAGACGCAGTTACATAATAAAATAAGAAACTGTATTATATAGATACACACACATATATATATATATATATATATATATATATGTAGGTATGTATGTGTATATATATATATATATATATATATATATATATGTATATGAAATATATATATATATATATATATATATATATATATATATATATATTGTGATATATTTACTGATGTATATATATATATATATATGTGTGTGTGTGTGTGTGTGTGTGTGTATGTATATGTATATGTATATGTATATATATATGTATATGAAATATATATATATATATATATATATATATATATATATATATATATATATATATTGTGATATATTTTTACTGATGTATGATTTTTTATCCGCCGATACCCCCCCAGGTGCTGCGCATGAACACGGGGTCTAAGGTGATGTCTGGGTTCTCCTCCTTGTTTCTGGCTAAGATTGGTGGTCAGAGTCTGTTCCAACGAGTGGTGGCTCAGCGCATGGACGTGTCATCAGTAGTAGCTGAGAGAGATGCCCTAGTCAGCAAAGTAAACGACAGACGCCTGGTCAATGTGCTATTGGACTACATTAAAGAACGGTGCGTGTGTGGAGGAGAGTGTTGCTGTGTAAAAGTTAGCGTGCGTGTGTGGGTGTCGCTGTATATTTGTTAGAGTGCGTGTATGTGTGCATGTGTCTATTCGTTACAGTCTCTGGTATTGTATAGATGCGTCCGTCTGCGAAGTTAGTGGCAACAGCAATACTAGTACGCAGCTCGACTTTATCAGTTAAGCGTTCGTGCCTGAACGAGTTTATAGGTTGTGTGTGCGTGTGCGTGTCTGGGTGTGTGTGTGTGTGTGTGTGCGTGGGCGTGGGCGTTGGTGTATGCGTGTGTGCGTGTTCATGTCAGTATGTTTACAGATCTATATATATATTAATGAAATATACCATGCCCTTGGGATATGTTGCTTCTGTATGGCATCGGTTGACAGCCAGTACTGGTTGACGTTTAAACATCAATGGACACTTGTTTATTCCTCTGACTCATCAAACGCACATGACGTATTGACAACGTAATCCTATTACTAATGACAACGTATTGATGCTACCAGATACCCGATCGATGGTGGATGGAAAGCGTTTGCTGATAAGCGTAAGATGGTGGGGGTGCTGATTGCGCATGTGACAGGCGACTACAGTGGCGTGCACGCGAGGAAGTCTGAAGACGTCGCCATGGCCAAGAAGAAACGCAC
>LUCW03000060.1:12500-20000 GCA_001586965.3 Sphaeroforma sirkka | reverse complement strand
ATGTGTGTGTGTGTATGTATGTATATGTATAGGTATATTTATATTTATATATATTTATATATATATATTTACATGTTTACAAATATTTTATACATGTATGTATGTATATTTTGATGTATATATATATATATATATATATATATATATATACCTCTTCCTCCATCCCACTGATCTCTTTATCACCCCATTCCCCCCGTGCACAGGATGACCTGCTTGCAGCTGCTGTGCAGCGTTCATCTGTTGCTAATCTACAGCTTAGCGCGAGTGCGGCTGAGACGGGTGAGACGCACGAAGGAAAAGTGGTGTCACACATCGCTGTGTGTTACGACCAACAGGGCGTGTATGCGTTGGAGAAACACGGTAGGTATAACATACACATGGCATGGTTGGTATAATTCACACATGACATGGTAGGTATAACATACACATAATATGGTAGGTATACCATACACATGATATGGTAGGTATAACATACACCTGGTATGGTAGGTATAACATACACCTGGCATGGTAGGTATACCATACACCTGGCATGGTAGGTATACCATACACCTGGTATGGTATATATGCCATACACATGGAATGGTAGGTATACCATACACATACATGCATGGGGGTTTAATATACACATGACATGATAGGTATAACATACATATGGCATGGTGGGTATATAATATACACGACATGATGGGTATAACACATACATATGGCATGGTAGGTATATCATCATGCACATGATATGGTGGGTATAACATACACACGGCATGCATGTGGGTATTATAACATTAACGTGATATGGTAGGTATAACATACACATAGCATGGTAGGTATACCATACACATAACATGGTAGGTATGACATATACATGATATGGTAGGTATGACATACACATGTCATGGTAGGTATAACATACACATGGCATGGTAGGTATACCATACACATGGCATGGTAGGTATAATAAAACACATGACATGGTGGTGGCATAACATACATACACATGATATGGTGGAGTAAACCATACACGCGATATGGTAGATTATAACATACACATGGCATGGTATGTATAATACACACATAATATGCTAGATATAACATACACATGATATGGTAGTTATGACATACACATGACATGGTAGGTATAACATACACACATAACGGTGGTGGGTACACCTTACACACACGGCATGGTGGGTATAATATACACATGACAAGGAATTAGATTATAACATACACCTGGCATGGTAGGTAATAAGCATACACCTAATATAGGTATGTATACCACACACATGGCATGGTAGGTATAACATACACATGATATTATGGGTTATATCATAAAACATGATATGGTAGATGTAACATACACATGATATGGTAGGTATAACATACACATGGTGGCATGGTGGGTTATATAACACACACATAATATGGTGGGTATACCACACACATGACATGGTAGGCATAACATACACATCACGACATGGTAGAATGAAAACACATCATGACATGGTGGGTTATAACACACACATGATGATGGCAGATATATAACATACACATGACGACAGGTGGGTTATAACATACACATGGCATGGTGGGTTATACTCTATACACATGGCATGGTGGGTATAACTACACATGACTGACATGGTGGAGGCATAACATACACATGGCATGGTAGGTATACTATACACATGGCATGGTATGTGTAACATACACATGATATGGTAGTTATGACATACACATGACATGGTAGGTATAACATACACATGATATAGTAGGTATACCATACACATGGCATGTTAGGTATAACATTCACATTGCATGGTAGGTGTATGGTTAAAACATATGGCATCGTGCAAGTTCTGTATACAAATGGATGCTTGTGTGGTCGTGTACATTCGCGTGTATGTGTTTGAGTTTGATGAATATTGTTATCAATAGTGTATGTGTCTAGTGTGTTTGGGATTGATGATTATTCGTTGTTAATGGGGTGTGCGTGTGAGTGTGTTCGGGATTGATGAACATTCGTTGTCAATTGGGTATGTGTGTGTTTGTGTTTGGTATTGATGAACATTCGTTGTCAATGGTGTGTGTATGTGCATGTGTTTGGGATGGATGAACATTCGTTTTCAATAGTGTATGTGTGTGTCTGTGTTTGGGATTGATGAATATTGTTATCAATAGTGTATATGTGTGAGTGTGTTTGGGATTGATGAACATTTGGTTTGTGCGTGCGTATGTGTTTGCACAAGTGTGCTGATTCCATATGGACTGTACTTGTGGGAAACCCTATGCTCAAAAAACTCTACATCCTAAACCATTAATACCTTGAACCTCTAAAACTCTAAAACCCTAGTAAAATAGCTTGAACTGTAGTTGTGTGTCTGTGTCTGGTGTGTGTGACACTTATTCTGTCTTTCTCTGTGCGTTATTGTGTTTCGTTTGCCAAACGATTTGCAGATTCAGAGTCGAGTATGCTCAAACGGTTCGTAGTGATATGAAAGAGCTAGAGTGATCACCCAGACACCGATGGGGTTTAGGGTTTATGTGGGTGAGCTAGTCGTTCGGTTGGAAGTACTATAGCGGATTTGTCTGGACTCGAACCAATGCTACGCGTGGCTATCACTTGGATGTAGAATGAACAGTGATACACATAGAGACATACGTATGTTATATACATACACACATACGGATGTTATATACATCCACACATACGTATGTTATATACATAGGCATACGTATGTCATACACCATCAGCAGTGGTCCCCATGCGGCTGTCTGTCTGCTGAGCACTAACCACTTCATCCGTTCGCTCGTCTCGCCTTACGCACAACTTGTGAAAAGGTTTTGCCGTATGCAACGAAACGGCTGAGAAGAAGGACAAGGCTACCTACGTGATGTGTAAGCGAGCAACGGTGAGTTTGTGTTAGCGTGCGCCTGCTTAAATGGTCAGAATGTGATTACTCTCCTCCTTTACCACCAATCAGAATTGATCTCATCTTTCTCCACCAATCAGAATAGTTGATCTCATTTTTCTCCACCAATCAAAATCGACCTCATACTTCTCTACCAATCAATTGACTGCGTACCATTCGCCCGTGCCGTTCCCTGCAGCCGCTGCACAACAGCATCCTGCCCATCACAGACATGACCGTCTCCAACTCACGCGCAGACGAAACTCGACTCAAACTCGGCGGATGGGTGCGCGTGGGAAAGTAAGTCTGTGGGGGCTGGTGGCTTGTCGGTCGGGCAGTTTGAAAACCCCTAGAACCCTACAAATCGGTTGTCTGTGGAGTATGGGAGGATGGTGTGGGCTGTAATTGTGTGAATCAGTATATGACATGTGATGCCGTGTTATGACTTGTATTGACAGGTAGGTATCCTTGCTTGTTTGTATGCATATAAGGACATGCGTCTCTCCTGAGCACAGCCATGTAACAGTTTGGATTTCAGAGCCTACAGCCTTTCTGACGCGATTTAACACCCACTTTTGAAATGTTTCTCTTTTGCGAAGGGATTTGAGTAAAGGGTCTCTATTCGGTACGAGGATTAACATCTGGTACAAAAGAGGGACCACACAAGAGGTGGGTAATATTACAAGTGGTAGGATATTTTATTTTTTCAGTCCTTTTTCAGTCAAATACATTACTTTTCCAGCCATGTACATTGCGTTTTTAGCCATGTACATTACTTTTAAGCCATGTATATTACTTTATCAGCAATGTACATTACTTTTTCAGTCAAATATATTACTTTTATAGCCATGCACATTACGTTTTCCGTCATCTTATACCTGTCATTTGAAACACATCAGAGTAGCTTTGTCCCCAGATACGCATGAACGGTACCTTCCGATTGGCTCTATCACACCTTTCGCATTTGGTTGAACCCCTGACTCTACCCTCCCTATTAATTACGTACTTACGTTTCTGCTTTGTTCTGTTTTGGTGCGTAGTATTCCAAGGCTATCAGCGACATACAGGTGGTGCAGGAGGGCCAATCGGTATGTGTGTGCCATTGATAGTATGCTACAAGTTGTTTGAAGTCTTGTTTGTGCTTTGTAGCTGTGTGATGCTCTTTAGGTGTTTTGTTGGTGATAAAGAATCGTGTGAATGCTCTTAGATGTTCTGTTTGTGATATGTAGCAGTATGATTGCTTTTAGGTGTTTTGCTGGTGATATAGAATGGTGTGAAGTTTTGTTGGTGATATATATATATATCGTTTCATATCATATATCATAACATCACCGTTCTCTCTGAAATCTACTGTACGTTCTTCCTTGCCTTATAGCCACCGGACAGTTCGTATGAAATGGTTGATCTCAACCTCAACAAGAACAGCATTCGGGGCAAAGCGCAGCATGTGTGGTTCACTCGCAAACTATGACAGTCTCACACCCCACCATACTACACTACGACACGCCACACCACACCATGACTGTCGAAATAACCGACATGCCTACGCAGCAGTACAGTCAGTCCATCAAATAAATATGGTCAGGGATTGCCGGCTGGTAAGGTTGTAGACAGGATGTATGCATCACTCTCTCTAGGATGTGTTAGTGTGTTTGTTCATAGGATTAAGCTGATCCCAAGATGTGCATAATGCACGCGGAGACGGTTTGTTCTGGTCGGAGATATATGCCCCACACGGGATGACAGGCCGAATTGACAGACGAATGGAGCACCATGCTGAAATAGAGCCATCTTGATACCATTAGAACGAATGGTACTAATCCGGTTAGAGTACTTGAATAAAGGTACTGTATAAGTACTTGAATAAAGGTACCGTATTAAGTACTTGAATAAAGGTATTGTATTAAGTACTTGAGTATAAGTACTGTATTAAGTACTTGAATAAAGATACTGTATAAAGTACTTGAATATAGGTACTGTATTGAGTACTTCAATAAAGGTACTGTATTAAGTACTTGAATAAAGGTACTGTATTAGAGTACTTGAATATAGGTACTGTATTAGGTACTTGAATAAAGGTACTGTATTAGAATACTTGAATAAAGGTAATGTATTGTGCTATATTGATAAGCCTGAGGAATAGACACTACATGCATTGACGCCCTCACAGCTACATTTGCCAGGGATCCTACTTTTCAGGGTTGTAGGGTTTTAGGGTTTAGGGTTGGTTCTGATTGCGAGTGCACAGTAACTACGACTGGCCCGCTGTTTGGGAGTCATGTGGTGGTGCCGGCGAGTGTGTCACCATTTGCTGGCGTCCTTGTTGAGTATCGAAGTTATCTATTCGCTTCAGCGTGATATCAAATAAGAGGAACTTTGGGTATTAATTGATAGTGAACAAAAAGTCCAAAAACTGTAGTACTTTTCGAGGGCGAGTATGGACCAAAAAAGGAATACACATTCCGTGATATGGGGACTGGATAGGAATAATAATATTTAATGAATAAGATAACACACCCTACAACAGTCACGTGTCTGTAACCATGGTCTGGTCGTGACTTAGCTGCCACAAGTTCCCTATATCATGAATATGATAAAGCACACCCTACAACAGTCACGTGTCTGTAACCATGGTCTGGTCATGACTAAGCTGCCACATGCTCCCTATATCATGAATATGATAAAACACACCCTACAACAGTCACGTGTCTGTAACCATGGTCTGGTCATGACTTAGCTGCCACATGTTCCCTATTTCATGAATATGACAACACACCTTACAACAATCACGTGTCTGTAACCATGGTCTGGTCGTGACTTAGCTGCCACATGTTCCCTATTTCATGAATATGATGACACCATCTACAACAGTCACGTGTATGTAACCATGGTCTGGGTCGTGACTTAGCTGCCACATGTTCCCAATTTCATGAATATGATGACACCATCTACAACAGTCACGTGTATGTAACCATGGTCTGGTCGTGACTTAGCTGCCACATGTTCCCAATTTCATGAATATGATGACACCATCTACAACCAGTCACGTGTCTGTAACCATGGTCTGGTCATGACTAAGCTGCCACATGCTCCCTATTTCATGAATATGATAAAACACACCCTACAACAGTCACGTGTATGTAACCATGGTCTGGTCGTGACTTAGCTGCCACATGTTCCCTATTTCATGAATATGACAACACACCCTACAACAGTCACGTGTATGTAACCATGGTCTGGTCGTGACTTAGCTGCCACCTGTTCCCCCCTCGCGCGTCCGTTGGAGATAGGGCCACCGAGTGTGTCTGCCACCTTCGCCTGCCGCAGCACAATGTGTATTCCCACACCACGGACAGTTTTTGCTGCAACAGACTCGTAGTTGTGTGGAAGCTGTACTACAAGCACAACGCTCTCCTGTATCTATATCTGTGACACAGGCTCTGCCTTGGCACTTGCTGTGTCTTGGGAGGTGTGGTTCCGCTGGAGTGTTTGGCACTACTATTAGCATATTCGGCAACGACCTAGGATTTAGGGTTTAGGGTTCAGAGTTTTAGGGTTTTAGGGTTAATGTTAAGTTCTCCATATGGTCCTAAAATTCGGGAGCAGGTACACCTCCTTCATAGTCAAGGGCTGGTTGGTATCGCAGACGTAACATAAGCGCAGCAGTTGACAGTTCTCGTACGCACGCACGTAGGCAAGAGCAATACCTCCCATCGCATTGGCTTGCCTAGCTTATCTTGTACGCAAATTACTACTGACAACCTAACTTATTTTAAAAACGAACAACTACTTACAATATACTAGCCATGCGCTTGTACTAATGATCTCGTTTAGGCCCAGTGATCGCACGCTCGGGTGCATGCGAGCACTTGCCCAGGATGCCCTCAGTGTCAGTTGACATGAAGGTGACAGCCCCAAACATCGCACCCTCTGCGCCTGCGTTGTTGGCCTCCCCAGTGTTCTACGGAGGCGCACAGACACGCCCTTGTCATTGACACTGACACTGTCACGGTACGCCATTGCATATGCTCATGTGCCTTCAGAAGGCAATCTTGAAGCGCCCTACCTCAGTCATAGTGGACCGTATCAAATACCCTGGAAACATGTGTCGCACTAAGACTACCTACTTACACTACCTATGCAAGCACTGCCTACTCACACTACCTATGCAAGCACTACCCACTCACATTACCTATGCAAGCACTACCCACTCACACTACCTATGCAAGCACTACCTACTCACACTACCCAGTGCATGCACTACCTACTCACACTACCCAGTGCATGCACAACCTACTCACACTACCTAATACAATCACTACCTACTCACGCTACCTAAAACAATCACTATCTACTCACGCTACCTACTCACACTACCTAATACAACCACTACCTACTCACACTACTTAATACAATCACTACCCACTCCCACTACCTACTCACACTACCCAATACTATCACTACCTACTCACGCTACTCTACTCAAACTACCTGTTACTTACAATCACTACCTACTCACACTACCTATTACAATCTCTACCTACTAACGCTACCTACTCACACTGCCTAATACAATCACTACCCACTC
>LUCW03000060.1:0-7500 GCA_001586965.3 Sphaeroforma sirkka | reverse complement strand
TTGGTTTTTATTTGTATTTTAAATAATTTAGTACAAGCTCTTTTCCAATATTTCCAAAGTGTTCTAAATTCACTTTGATGGCTCCAATAGCCTGAGTATTTGGTATGACTCATCTACTTGGACCTATTTGAGACATTAGTAGATGTAGGATATTATAAACTAAATTTTATAATCTCCGAACTACTACTTATAGATTTTGGTCCTCCCGCCAATCTCCAAAATCCAATAAGTCTTTTTCTTTTTTTAACTTTTCTTCAGATGGAACTTTATTTATATCAGCTAATGTATTAACGTGACTTACGTTATTATGTCTATTTACAAATTAGGCAAGTGGTCATGAACACTTAGTACTTCTAGTGAAAATTATTCAATAAAGAACAGCTAGAGGTACGCCCTGTGTGATCGAGGATATTTAGGCTCTTAACAAGAGGCAGTCCCGATCATTCTTACACAAGCTACCACTGCTAAATCCTAACTGACTAAATTCTATTTTAGTTTAATATAGTTTGAAACCTAGTAATTTCCATCGAAGTTTACATATTTTTCAGTTATTTAGTAGTTACAGTAGTGTACTGCTTCTAGACTGTCTGACATCGATTTACTATCCAGCAAATACTATGGCTAAGGGTACTTCTAAAGGCAAGGGAGCCGCTAGCTCTAAGCCTGCTAAGCCTGCCGAGGTTCCTGAGGTCCCTGTGGAAACACCTAGCCTGTCTGGAGTTGAGCCTGCCGAGGATACTGTTGGGGAAGCAAATTCTGAGGTTGGTACAGAGGATTATTCTGAGGATGACTCGTCGGATCCTAAAGCCTTGGAAGAAGAGGTATCTACTACCGCGGAAAGGCTCGCCAGCGTCCGTGTATCACCTAGGAGTGAAGCTCAGGACCCCAGCTTGCCCCCTGACCACGTGCCGTCAAATATTGGGGATAAACGTCGAAAGGCTGGAAAATTCGTGGATACGAATGTCGGGGACATTCTAACTCCACATCTAAAGGACACTCCAGCACAAATCCGGAGTGAAAAAAAAACCAGCATTGGACCTGTCCGAAAATTTTGGTTTCGCCATCGATGGAGAAGCCATTCCATCCAGCTCAAATCTTGGGGCCGAAGTTGAGGACATCATGACTCGACAACGAGTGGTTGGATCCTCTCAATCTTGACGCCAATTGAACCGCACTGAAGCGCTCTTGAAGGAGCTAGCGGCAGCAGCAGTTGTGGACCCCTCTATCGTGTCCCACTTGGCTGATATTCTTCCTATACCGAAGAAGAAGAAAAAATTCGGACCGAGTTTCGAACCCGAGACCTGGTTTACCAGCCAGTATGTTTACTACTAAGCCAGTTACCACTGGCGAGAGAGAAAATATTTCAAAATTTAATCTCTATAGCTCTGATGCTACCATTGACCATCCTCTTGACAAACCTAACCCTGTCAGAGGATATGATCGTATGGAACTCGATGAGGCTTACCATCCTCGTAATATCGACCCTCATTTGCCAACTAACCCTGGTAATCACGATTTACACCAGTACCTCGTTAGAGAGTTCCCGCTCTAATCCTGAGGATGAGGAAGTGAGAACCAGACATAATCGTCTCAGGCTATTACGCTCTGGTATGCAAGTCCTTGAGGACCGTCTATTGAATGACTCTGACCTTGACGATAGGAAAGCGGATAACATTCGCTATCTAATCGATAACAAGAGAAAGGAAATAGACACCATCTTGGCACTAGCAGCCCGTAGCACTGAGCATGAGCTTCGTGAACACTTAGAACCAAGCTTTATAAAGCAGCTAGGTAACGCGCAGGCTGAGGTCGATTTCTCTACTAATGAGAGTACAGTGGAGACACTGAAGGCCTTCGACCAACTTAAGGAGTCTGCCAGCCTTAGGGATAAGCAGATGATGAATGCATTTATTCATTTCTGTGAACCAGGCGAATGGCGAACTATCTTGAAGGCTCATGAGCCTAACTGGAAAGCCCTACCCTGGCACCAGTTGCGTGATAATATACTTAACACCTTTTTTGAAGATGCACGTGACCGTGAACTTCTAGAGTCTCGCAAGTTCTTTGCAAACGATACCACTATTCGAGGTGCTCTAGCTCATATGACACATATGAATACTCGGATGGGTGGTCGTACCTATACTGGCGAATATTTATTAATTTGTCAGATGATGGAGACTCTGGGAGCTAATAGGCGATCTATGCCTTGGTCTGTCTTTGAGAAGATAGTACACAAGCATACCAATTCCTCTACTAGAGTACTTAGTACCACGAGCTACACCCAGCCCACTAAGCGAAACGCAGTAGAGACTAATACTGCGCGTAGTACTAAGAAACCTCGCACTACTACTGAGGGGTACTGGCTCTACTTCTACCGAACCGAAAGGTGATAAGAAGGTGAGAGCGCCTTGCAAGAAGTGTGGTTACAACCTCACAAAACGTAATGGCAAGTGGAATGGTAAACACGACCCTGTTAGTGTGCACCAGGCAAGCCAGATTTTGGACACTATATGAAAGAGTGTACTACTTGCAAGGGTACTAACGGTTGGCATAAAGAGGATTGCAAGGACCTACCGGACGTCCAAGTTAAGCACTGACAGTACCATATGTGCGCACTAAGAAACCCCGCACTGATAGCCGAACTAGAAAGAGCAAGATTATGAGAAAATGTTCAATAAAATCTATACCAAAGGAGATGAACGTATCTTTTAAAACAGTTTTCGTAAATGGAGAAAAAATCTATACCAAAGGCATGAACGTATTTGAAACAGTTTTCGTAAATGGGGTTATGGCTGAAGTCTCTGCTATCTCACGCCGAGTAGCCTACGCTACAGATATGGCTGTCCATAACGAAACAACTGATTTAATCTTGGGAAATGGCAAAGTTACTACTTGAACAAGCCATTGACTATGCACACATAATGCTGTCAGATAGAAGAGAAGTGAAGACTCACCTAATCGTTACTGACATGTCTCAGAAATACGATTTAATTATAGGTATGACTGATCTTCTCAGTTTAGGTATAACCCTCACTGGTCTGTCTAATGGCTAGACCCGAATAAAGATCAGTCAGATGATAATATGTTAAAGATACCTAAACTCTCCGGAAGGTGAAGCAAAGGATATGATTCCGCACTTCACCGATATAATTATGGACTTAATTATACAAAACAGGAAGATTGCAATAACTGACTGGTGTATGTTTAAGTTCTCTAATGGGTACGTTAGACTTGACTTAACAAACGTCGACTTCTCTAAGTTAAAGTGTCCTTCACATAACTACGTGAGTTGGAGACACATAGACGTTGTCAAACCCCAAATCGAAGATTGGTTAAAACAGGGTCTAATTGAAATCAATTATGATGCAACCCCAGTTAACTTAGCTCTCTTAGCGGTCGATCAATATAAATCTGATGGAACGTTTAGTAAAACAAAAGTAGTACTAGACCTGTCGCCAATCAACAAACTAATTCCGCAACATAGTTTTCCCTTACCTAAGATAAGCGAGATACTACGCAAAATGGAGGGTGCGACTATCTTTTCCAAGATAGACTTAAAAGCTGCATTCCATCAACTACAGATATATGAGCCTCATAGGAAATACTTTTCCTTTACTTGGCAAGGTAAGAAGTACAGTTTAAAGGTGCACCTGAAGGCTTACACATGTTACCTTCTTTCTTCCAACAAGTTATGATGGAACTATTTGCGGACCTGTCGTATAACGTATCAGTCTATTTAGATGATATAGTTATCTTTACAAAGACAGCACATGAACATGCTAAACTCGTTAAAGAAGTCTTAAAGCGACTTAATCATGCTAAACTTAAGATTAACGAAGACAAGTGTTCTTTGCTAAAGATACTATACACTTACTTGGCTACAAAGTATCTGCAGCAGGGGTAGAAATTGATCCTGGCAAGAAACAGTTTCTGTTGGATTTATCAACACCAATTACTGGAAGAGATGTGAACTCTGTGTGTGGGTTTGTTAACTTCTTCTCGATTTGGTACCGCATCTTTCATTACTTAAAGCCTTCAGTCACCTACGGCTGCACAAAGGACCTTTGGGAAAGCTTTGACTAAAGAATGTGATGATGCATTTAAACTAGTCAAAAGTAAAGTAATGGACGCACCCATCATGCAGTACCCTGTGGATGGTGTCCCATTCCAAGTAGCAACCGACGCTTCAGATCGAGCGGTAGGTGGAGTGTTTTACCAAACGATAAATGGTAAAACCGCGCTACATACAATTCTTTAGCAAGAGTTATAATAAGAGTCAACGGAATTACCCTACCGTTAAACAAGAGCTCCTTTGCTATAGTTACTGCGCTAAGACAGTTTAAAGACTACCTTTATGGAAGTTACTTTACTGTCGCCTGTGATCAAAAGTCTTTAACATACTTAAAAGATATGAACCCTGATTCACAGTTGGTGAGCCGCTGGCATGACATTATTGCCAAGTTCGCTTTTAATATAACACACATTCCAGGAATACATAACCATCTTCCTGACATGCTCTCGACTTGTGCCCGACTACCAGAAAACAGTCAAGAGTTATTAGCAACCGATTGGATGCTAAATAAGAAATGGTTTAACCTCGCTCAATCACGATGGGGTCCATTTACTGTTGATATGTTCGCCGCAGAACATAACAAACAGGTTTCTGAATATAGGTCGTTGACTCATCCTAAAGGTGATGCATTTCAGCTTGACTTATCAAAGCATAATGCGTGGGCTAACCCACCTTGTCAACTTATCGCACAGTTGTTAAATTATGTTAATATTACTAAATCTACCATTACGCTGTGTTGTCCCTTATGTAACTCCGACCCATGGATACGTGATTTAATTAATATGATTCAAGACGAACCTATTTATGTCGACCGTGAAACCGACACGTTCTTGTATCAGGATCCTATTCTATTAAGAAGACGCCTTGAAACACACCCATTGTTTGTCGCATCGGTCCTGCAGGTACCACTAAGTGGAAAACCTCAACCGAATTCTTAGCTAAACTAGAGGAGTCTAAAGAGTTTGAACAAAAGCTCAAGACTCGTACAACACATGCACCCAACAAGATTGTAGTCGAGGTAATGCCGATTGAAACGGCATTAGATCGTAAAAACATGGAACTAGCTAAGGCCATGGATCAAAGACTCAAAACTCTAAGAGAACCTGAAGCTCGCACTCAACTACTTAAAGCGCTGCTTAAAGAACAGCCAGGAGTTGCGAAACAACTGAAGAAGATACTTCAACAATCCAATGTTGTCAATTATGTATCTCAGTGACTCTACCCCTCCTGATACTGAGGTTGCCCTTTCCAACAGGACTATGGTTCATCCAGCCAGCGTTACGCAGAATCTGACTGACTTAGAGGAGCTCGAAAAGTAGAGTTAAAATTATACATAATTTAACGCATCGAGCATATGAGCATACTTATAAAATGGCTATTCGTGCAGGGCTTGATCACCCGGCGCTGAAAGAAACCATACGTGAAGTATACCGACGCTGTACTGATTGTGAAAAGAACCAGATCAAGCGATACGGTTGGGCACCCCTAAAAGTGTGACAGAAGACCAACCGATGCGCCGAGTCATAGTCGATTTGGTTAAACTCCCGTGATCCAAGCATACTGGCGATGTATATATCTGTCATTTCTTATGTGTGGCTTCGGGCTATAACTTGCTTTATGCAATACCGAACAAACGTCCACAAACAGTGGCAGAATTATGCTATCACGTCTTTAATGACTTCGGTTTCCCCGAGTACTATGTTCTGATAACGGTAGTGAGTTTTGTACCGACGTAATGGAGGCACTTATACTGTATCAGGCATGACCCATAGGCGTGGTGTTCCTTACAAACCTCAAACGCAGGGTGCAAATGAGACACGTCATAGAGAACTTAAGAAACTCTTGCGTACCGCACTAGACGACGTTGAGGATATGTGGCCTTATCATTTGAAATGGGTTCAGACTCAAATGAATAACTGCATGAATCCTCAAACTGGAACACTCCTGTTTCACTATTTCTTTGGCCGCTATAGTGAATTACAAGCAACGTTTGATAAAACTGCGCCTGAGAAACACGCTACCCCGTGGCTACAAAAGATCGAGCATATGCAGAACGTTGTTTACCCCTGTTTACTGAGCACAAGAATCGCGTCCTACTTAAAGCGTATGACCGATGGAATAACACTAAGAACATTGTTCAGTTCAAAGTCGGCGATTACGTTAACATTATAAATCGAAACGCCAACGTTACCGAACTCTCTTCTAAGACGATAGGGACCTTTTGTTATTTCCTACCATGATGAGAAGAGTGATACTTACGAAGTGAATAACATTGATGGTACTAGCGCAACCAATCTAGGCACTCAATGTATCCCCTACCTCCGAACTCTCATTCGCTCGCTCATTTGATTCTGATATACCAGTTATGGAGTCACAAGTCAAAGATATATACTGACAAAACATCCGAAGACGGTTACACTTACTACAAGACCTGTTTCATGGATGGGACAGTAGCTTGGCTAACCTCCGATGCATTTCGTGAATCTCATGACTTTCTTCGTATCTTTAATAAGAAATGGAATAAGCGTTTACATAAGAACACACGAGATAAACGAAAAGGGTTTCCTCAGGTGACTACAAACCCTGACGGATCTGAAATTCTATTTGCCACCTACTTCCTACGTGACTAAACTTTCTGATCTGCTTACCAACAGTGCAGAAAATTGTTCAAACTTACTTACTAATGAAGAACAGCCTTTGGCTATTACCTTACCAAATAATAAACGTAAGGCGCCTACATCGAAATGGTTACTGGACCAAATACTAAACGACATAGAGTACAACATGAGTCTTGAACTCGTACATATAGGCACATACTTACTCGATAAGTCATGACCGAAACCGTTTTTACTTTGGTTTTCGCTTTACCAACTAGATCGTATCTTAACGTACGTTCGTAGTTCTAAAAGCTACTGGGGCTATGTAGAAGCTCTTTTTCCAATATTTCCAAAGTGTTCTAAATTCACTTTGATGGCTCCAATAGCCTGAGTATTTGGTATGACTCATCTACTTGGACCTATTTGAGACATTAGTAGATGTAGGATATTATAAACTAAATTTTATAATCTCCGAACTACTACTTATAGATTTTGGTCCTCCCGCCAATCTCCAAAATCCAATAAGTCTTTTTTTTTTTTTTAACTTTTCTTCAGATGGAACTTTATTTATATCAGCTAATGTATTAACGTGACTTACGTTATTATGTCTATTTACAAATTAGGCAAGTGGTCATGAACACTTAGTACTTCTAGTGAAAATTATTCAATAAAGAACAGCTAGAGGTACGCCCTGTGTGATCGAGGATATTTAGGCTCTTAACAAGAGGCAGTCCCGATCATTCTTACACAAGCTACCACTGCTAAATCCTAACTGACTAAATTGTATTTTAGTTTAATATAGTTTGAAACCTAGTAATTTCCGAAGTTTCA
>LUCW03000059.1:27500-67139 GCA_001586965.3 Sphaeroforma sirkka | reverse complement strand
AGTTTTCCTTACCTAAGATAAGCGAGATACTACGCAAAATGGAGGGTGCGACTATCTTTCCAAGATAGACTTAAAAGCTGCATTCCATCAACTACAAATATATCAGCCTCATAGGAAATACTTTTCCTTTACTTGGCAAGGTAAGAAGTACCAGTTTAAAGGTGCACCTGAAGGCTTACACATGTTACCTTCTTTCTTCCAACAAGTTATGATGGAACTATTTGCGGACCTGTCGTATAACGTATCAGTCTATTTAGATGATATAGTTATCTTTACAAAGACAGCACATGAACATGCTAAACTCGTTAAAGAAGTCTTAAAGCGACTTAATCATGCTAAACTTAAGATTAACGAAGACAAGTGTTCTTTGCTAAAGATACTATACACTTACTTGGCTACAAAGTATCTGCAGCAGGGTAGAAATTGATCCTGGCAAGAAACAGTTTCTGTTGGATTTATCAACACCAATTACTGGAAGAGATGTGAACTCTGTGTGTGGGTTTGTTAACTTCTTCTCGGATTCGGTACCGCATCTTTCTCATTACTTAAAGCCTTTCAGTCACCTACGGCTGCACAAAGGACCTTTGGGAAAGCTTTGACTAAAGAATGTGATGATGCATTTAAACTAGTCAAAAGTAAAGTAATGGACGCACCCATCATGCAGTACCCTGTGGATGGTGTCCCATTCCAAGTAGCAACCGACGCTTCAGATCGAGCGGTAGGTGGAGTGCTTTACCAAACGATAAATGGTAAACCGCGCTACATACAATTTTTTAGCAAGAGTTATAATAAGAGTCAACGGAATTACCCTACCGTTAAACAAGAGCTCCTTGCTATAGTTACTGCGCTAAGACAGTTTAAAGACTACCTTTATGGAAGTTACTTTTACTGTCGCCTGTGATCAAAAGTCTTTAACATACTTAAAAGATATGAACCCTGATTCACAGTTGGTGAGCCGCTGGCATGACATTATTGCCAAGTTCGCTTTTAATATAACACACATTCCAGGAATACATAACCATCTTCCTGACATGCTCTCTCGACTTGTGCCCGACTACCAGAAAACAGTCAAAGAGTTATTAGCAACCGATTGGATGCTAAATAAGAAATGGTTTAACCTCGCTCAATCACGATGGGGTCCATTTACTGTTGATATGTTTGCCGCAGAACATAACAAACAGGTTTCTGAATATAGGTCGTTGACTCATCCTAAAGGTGATGCATTTCAGCTTGACTTATCAAAGCATAATGCGTGGCTAACCCACCTTGTCAACTTATCGCACAGTTGTTAAATTATGTTAATATTACTAAATCTACCATTACGCTGTGTTGTCCCTTACGTAACCCGACCCATGGATACGTGATTTAATTAATATGATTCAAGACGAACCTATTTATGTCGACCGTGAAACCGACACGTTCTTGTATCAGGATCCTATTCTATTAAGAAGACGCCTTGGAAACACACCATTGTTTGTCGCATCGGTCCTGCAGGTACCACTAAGTGGAAACCCTCAACCGAATTCTTAGCTAAACTAGAGGAGTCTAAAGAGTTTGAACAAAAGCTCAAGACTCGTACAACACATGCACCCAACAAGATTGAAGTCGAGGTAATGCCGATTGAAACGGCATTAGATCGTAAAAAAATGGAACTAGCTAAGGCCATGGATCAAAGACTCAAAACTCTAAGAGAACCTGAAGCTCGCACTCAACTACTTAAAGCGCTGCTTAAAGAACAGCCAGGAGTGGCGAAACAACTGAAGAAGATACTTCAACAATCCAATGTTGTCAATTATGTATCTCAGACTCTACCCCTCCTGATACTGAGGTTGCCCTTTCCAACAGGACTATGGTTCATCCAGCCAGCGTTACGCAGAATCTGACTGACTTAGAGGAGCTCGAAAGTAGAGTTAAAATTATACATAATTTAACGCATCGAGCATATGAGCATACTTATAAAATGGCTATTCGTGCAGGGCTTGATCACCCGGCGCTGAAAGAAACCATACGTGAAGTATACCGACGCTGTACTGATTGTGAAAAGAACCAGATCAAGCGATACGGTTGGGCACCCCTAAAAGTGTGACAGAAGACCAACCGATGCGCCGAGTCATAGTCGATTTGGTTAAACTCCCGCGATCCAAGCATACTGGCGATGTATATATCTGTCATTTCTTATGTGTGGCTTCGGGCTATAACTTGCTTTATGCAATACCGAACAAACGTCCACAAACAGTGGCAGAATTATGCTATCACGTCTTTAATGACTTCGGTTTCCCCGAGTACTATGTTCTGATAACGGTAGTGAGTTTTGTACCGACGTAATGGAGGCACTTATACTCGTATCAGGCATGACCCATAGGCGTGGTGTTCCTTACAAACCTCAAACGCAGGGTGCAAATGAGACACGTCATAGAGAACTTAAGAAACTCTTGCGTACCGCACTAGACGACGTTGAGGATATGTGGCCTTATCATTTGAAATGGGTTCAGACTCAAATGAATAACTGCATGAATCCTCAAACTGGAACACTCCCGTTTCACTATTTCTTTGGCCGCTATAGTGAATTACAAGCAACGTTTGATAAAACTGCGCCCGAGAAACACGCTACCCCGTGGCTTCAAAAGATCGAGCATATGCAGAACGTTGTTTACCCCTGTTTACTGAGCACAAGAATCGCGTCCTACTTAAAGCGTATGACCGATGGAATAACACTAAGAACATTGTTCAGTTCAAAGTCGGCGATTACGTTAACATTATAAATCGAAACGCCAACGTTACCGAACTCTCTTCTAAGACGATAGGACCTTTTGTTATTTCCTACCATGATGAGAAGAGTGATACTTACGAAGTGAATAACATTGATGGTACTAGCGCAACCAATCTAGGCACTCACCGTATCCCTACCTCCGAACTCTCATTCGCTCGCTCATTTGATTCTGATGTACCAGTTATGGAGTCACAAGTCAAAGATATAATTGACAAAACATCCGAAGACGGTTACACTTACTACAAGACCCGTTTCATGGATGGGACAGTAGCTTGGCTAACCTCCGATGCATTTCGTGAATCTCGCGACTTTCTTCGTATCTTTAATAAGAAATGGAATAAGCGTTTACATAAGAACACACGAGATAAACGAAAAAGGGTTTCCTCAGGTGACTACAAACCCCTGACGGATCTGAAATTCCCTATTTGCCACCTACTTCCTACGTGACTAAACTTTCTGATCTGCTTACCAACAGTGCAGAAAATTGTTCAAACTTACTTACTAATGAAGAACAGCCTTTGGCTAATACCTTACCAAATAATAAACGTAAGGCGCCTACATCGGAAATGGTTACTGGACCAAATACTAAACGACATAGAGTACAACATGAGTCTTGAACTCGTACATATAGGCACATACTTACTGATAAGTCATGACCGAAACCGTTTTTACTTTGGTTTTCGCTTTACCAACTAGATCGTATCTTAACGTACGTTCGTAGTTCTAAAAGCTACTGGGGCTATGTAGAAATACGGCCTCCGGTCAGTCTAAAATATCAAGATCAATTGAGATAATACATTGGTTTTTTTATTTGTATTTTAAATAATTAGTACAAGCTCTTTTTTTCCAATATTTCCAAAGTGTTCTAAATTCACTTTGATGGCTCCAATAGCCTGAGTATTTGGTATGACTCATCTACTTGGACCTATTTGAGACATTAGTAGATGTAGGATATTATAAACTAAATTTTATAATCTCCGAACTACTACTTATTGATTTTGGTCCTCCCGCCAATCTCCAAAATCCAATAAGTCTTTTTTTTTTTTTTTAACTTTTCTTCAGATGGAACTTTATTTATATCAGCTAATGTATTAACGTGACTTACGTTATTATGTCTATTTACAAATTAGGCAAGTGGTCATGAACATTTAGTACTTCTAGTGAAAATTATTCAATAAAGAACAGCTAGAGGTACGCCCTGTGTGATCGAGGATATTTAGGCTCTTAACAAGAGGCAGTCCCGATCATTCTTACACAAGCTACCACTGCTAAATCCTAACTGACTAAATTGTATTTTAGTTTAATATAGTTTGAAACCTAGTAATTTCCATCGAAGTTTACATCGAGCATATGAGCATACTTATAAAATGGCTATTCGTGCAGGGCTTGATCACCCGGCGCTGAAAGAAACCATACGTGAAGTATACCGACGCTGTACTGATTGTGAAAAGAACCAGATCAAGCGATACGGTTGGGCACCCCTAAAAAGTGTGACAGAAGACCAACCGATGCGCCGAGTCATAGTCGATTTGGTTAAACTCCCGCGATCCAAACATACTGGCGATGTATATATCTGTCATTTCTTATGTGTGGCTTCGGGCTATAACTTGCTTTATGCAATACCGAACAAACGTCCACAAACAGTGGCAGAATTATGCTATCACGTCTTTAATGACTTCGGTTTCCCCGAGTACTATGTTCTGATAACGGTAGTGAGTTTTGTACCGACGTAATGGAGGCACTTATACTCGTATCAGGCATGACCCATAGGCGTGATGTTCCTTACAAACCTCAAACGCAGGGTGCAAATGAGACACGTCATAGAGAACTTAAGAAACTCTTGCGTACCGCACTAGACGACGTTGAGGATATGTGGCCTTATCATTTGAAATGGGTTCGTACTCGAATGAATAACTGCATGAATCCTCAAACTGGAACACTCCTGTTTTACTATTTCTTTGGCCGCTATAGTGAATTACAAGCAACGTTTGATAAAACTGCGCCCGAGAAACACGCTACCCCGTGGCTACAAAAAAGATCGAGCATATGCAGAACGTTGTTTACCCCTGTTTACTCGAGCACAAGAATCGTGTCCTACTTAAAGCGTATGACCGATGGAATAACACTAAGAACATTGTTCAGTTCAAAGTCGGCGATTACGTTAACATTATAAATCGAAACGCCAACGTTACCGAACTCTCTTCTAAGACGATAGGACCTTTTGTTATTTCCTACCATGATGAGAAGAGTGATACTTACGAAGTGAATAACATTAATGGTACTAGCGCAACTAATCTAGGCACTCACCGTATCCCTACCTCCGAACTCTCATTCGCTCGCTCATTTGATTCTGATGTACCAGTTATGGAGTCATAAGTCAAAGATATAATTGACAAAACATCCGAAGACGGTTACACTTACTACAAGACCCGTTGCATGGATGGGACAGTAGCTTGGCTAACCTCCGATGCATTTCGTGAATCTCGCGACTTTCTTCGTATCTTTAATAAGAAATGGAATAAGCGTTTACATAAGAACACACGAGATAAACGAAAAGGGTTTCCTCAGGTGACTACAAACCCTGACGGATCTGAAATTCCCTATTTGCCACCTACTTCCTACGTGACTAAACTTTCTGATCTGCTTACCAACAGTGCAGAAAATTGTTCAAACTTACTTACTAATGAAGAACAGCCTTTGGCTATTACCTTACCAAATAATAAACGTAAGGCGCCTACATCGGAAATGGTTACTGGACCAAATACTAAACGACATAGATTACAACATGAGTCTTGAACTCGTACATATAGGCACATACTTACTCGATAAGTCATGACCGAAACCGTTTTACTTTGGTTTTCGCTTTACCAACTAGATCGTATCTTAACGTACGTTCGTAGTTCTAAAAGCTACTGGGGGGCTATGTAGAAATACGGCCTCCGGTCAGTCTAAAATATCAAGATCAATTGAGATAATAAATTGGTTTTTTTTATTTGTATTTTAAATATTTTAGTACAAGCTTTTTTTTTTTCCAATATTTCCAAAGTGTTCTAAATTCACTTTGATGGCTCCAATAGCCTGAGTATTTGGTATGACTCATCTACTTGGACCTATTTGAGACATTAGTAGATGTAGGATATTATAAACTAAATTTTATAATCTCCGAACTACTACTTATAGATTTTGGTCCTCCCGCCAATCTCCAAAATCCAATAAGTCTTTTTTTTTTTTAACTTTTTTTCTTCAGATGGAACTTTATTTATATCAGCTAATGTATTAACGTGACTTACGTTATTATGTCTATTTACAAATTAGGCAAGTGGTCATGAACACTTAGTACTTCTAGTGAAAATTATTCAATAAAGAACAGCTAGAGGTACGCCCTGTGTGATCGAGGATATTTAGGCTCTTAACAAGAGGCAGTCCCGATCATTCTTACACAAGCTACCACTGCTAAATCCTAACTGACTAAATTGTATTTTAGTTTAATATAGTTTGAAACCTAGTAATTTCCATCGAAATTTACAAGGCTGGAAAATTCGTGGATACGAATGTCGGGGACATTATAACTCCACATCTAAAGGACACTCCAGCACAAATCCGGAGTGAAAAGGAAGTATTGGACCTGTCCAAAATTTCGGTTTCGCCATCGATGGAGAAGCCATTCCATCCAGCTCAAATCTTGGGGCCGAAGTTGAGGACGCCATAACTCGACAACGAGTGGTTGGATCCTCTCAATCTCGACGCCAATTGAACAGCACTGAAGCGCTCTTGAAGGAGCTAGCGGCAGCAGCAGTTGTGGACCCTCTATCGTGTCCCACGTGGCTGATATTCTTCCTATACCGAAGAAGAAGAAAATTCCGAGCCGAGTTTCGAACCCGAGACCTACTGGTTTATCAGCCAGTACATGTACCACTAAGCCAGTTACCACTGGTGAGAGAGGAAATATTTCAAAATTTAATCTCTATAGCTCTGATGCTACCCTTGACCATCCTCTTGACAAACCTAACCCTGTCAGAGGATATGATCGTATGGAACTCGATGAGGCTTACCATCCTCGTAATATCGACCCTCATTTGCCAACTAACCCTGGTAATCACGATTTTGGCAATCGCTACACCAGTACCTCGTCAGAGAGTTCCCGCTCTAATCCTGAGGATGAGGAAGTGAGAACCAGACATACTCGTCTCAGGCTATTACGCTCTGGTATGCAAGTCTTTGAGGACCGTCTATTGAATGACTCTGACCTTGACGATAGGAAAGCGGATAACATTCGCTATCTAATCGATAACAAGAGAAAGGAAATAGACACCATCTTGGCACTAGCAGCCCGTAGCACTGAGCATGAGCCTCGTGAACGCTTAGAACCAAGCTTTATAAAGCAGCTAGGTAACGCGCAGGCTGGGGTCGATTTCTCTACTAATGAGAGTACAGTGGAGACACTGAAGGCCTTCGACCAACTTAAGGAGTCTGCCAGCCTTAAGGATAAGCAGATGATGAATGCCTTTATTCATTTCTGTGAGTCAGGTGAATGGCGAACTATCTTGAAGGCCCATGAGCCCAACTGGAAAGCCCTACCCTGGCACCAGTTGCGTGATAATATACTTAACACTTTTTTTTGAAGATGCACGTGACCGTGAACTTCTAGAGTCTCGCAAGTTCTTTGCGAACGATACCACTATTCGAGGTGCTCTAGCTCATATGACACATATGAATACTCGGATGGGTGGTCGTACCTATACTGGACTTTTTTTGAAGATGCACGTGACCGTGAACTTCTAGAGTCTCGCAAGTTCTTTGCGAACGATACCACTATTCGAGGTGCTCTAGCTCATATGACACATATGAATACTCGGATGGGTGGTCGTACCTATACTGGCGAATATTTATTAATTTGTCAGATGATGGAGACTCTGGGAGCTAACCTCTTTAAGAAAGTCAATGATGACATCATCGCCTATGGTGATTTGCGATCTATGCCTTGGTCTGTCTTTGAGAAGATAGTTCACAAGCATACCAATCCCTCTACTAGAGTACTTAGTACCACGAGCTACACCCAGCCCACTAAGCGTAACGCAGTAGAGACTAACACTGCGCGTAGTACTAAAAACCCTCGCACTACTACTGGAGGGGGTACTGGCTCTACTTCTACCGAACCGAAAGGTGAAAAGAAGGTGAGAGCGCCTTGCAAGAAGTGTGGTTACAACCTCACAAAACGTAATGGCAAGTGGAATGGTAGACACGACCCTGTTAAGTGTGCACCAGGCAAGCCAGATTTTGGACACTATATGAAAGAGTGTGCTATTTGCAAGGGTACTAACGGTTGGCATAAAGATGATTGCAAGAACATGCCGGACGTCCAAGTTAAGCACTGACAGTTCTATATGTGTGCACTAGAGCAAGATTATGAGAAAAAAAGTTCAATAAAATCTATACCAAAGGAGATGAACGTATATTTCAAACCGTTTGTGTAAATGGAGAAAAAGTTATAGCACTTTTTGATCCAGGGGCTGAAGTCTCTGCTATCTCACGCCGAGTAGCCTACGCTACAGATATGGCTATCCATAACGAAACAACTAATTTAATCTTGGGAAATGGCAAAGTTACCACTTGCGAAGAAGCCATTGACTATGTACATATAATGTTGTCAGATAGAAGAGAAGTAAAGACTCACCTAATCGTTACTGACATGTCTCAGAAATACGATTCAATTATAGGTATGACTGATCTTCTCAGTTTAGGTGTAACTCTCACTGGTCTGCCTAATGGGCTAGACCCAAATAAAGATCAGTCAGATGATAATATGTTAAAGATACCTAAACCTCCGGAAGGTGAAGCAAAAGATATGATTCCACACTTTACCGATATAATTATGGACTTATTTATACAAAACAGAAAGATTGCAATAACTGACTGGTGTATGCTTAAGTTCTCTAACGGGGTACGTTAAGCTTGACTTAACAAACGTCGACTTCTCTAAGTTAAAGTGTCCTTCACATAACTACATGAGTTGGAGACACAAAGGCGTTGTCAAAACCCAAATTGAAGATTGGTTAAGACAGGGACTAATAGAAATCAATTATGATGCAACCCCAGTTAACTTAGCTCTCTTAGCGGTCGATCAATATAAATCTGATGGAACGTTTAGTAAAACAAGAGTAGTACTAGACCTGTCGCCAATCATTAAACTAATTCCGCAACATAGTTTTCCCTTACCAAAGATAAGCGAGATACTACGCAAAATGGAGGGTGCGACTATCTTTTCCAAGGTAGACTTAAAAGCTGCATTCCATCAACTAATATACTCGTATCAGGCATGAACCATAGCTGTGGTGCTCCTTATAAACTTCAAGCGCAGGGTGCAAATGTAAAAGTCGGTCTCCTTTAGACTGACTATACGATACCAAGATGTTTACGTTAATAAGACAATACGCTAAACCGTTAATATGCAAAATGTTGAATAAGTTTAGCTTCAGCCCTTGGTAATGAGCAAAAGATTAGGGGGTTTTAGACTGAGACTATTGTCTATATGCTCCGCTCTAATCACTCACTACTTCGGTCTAGATTTATTTTGTTTTAGTTACTAAGATCAAATATCATTTCATTGGACGCTTAGTTTACATTTCACGCCTCGGAACAACTACCCAATCAAACTAACCAATAAAATACCTCTAAGTCCAACTAAAGAAAATAAAAAATTAAAATCAAAAACACCAAGATGGTGCTGTATGTATCTGCACCTAAATCCCATCACTTGGTACCTAGCTCCCCATCCCATTTAAGGCATAGACGGACACATCTAGTTGGCTGGCTAGGAGGAATCAAAACCATGTTGTCCTGGATTCTTACAACTCTGATCCTGTCCTTTTCTCAGTGGATTATCTTGCTCTGAGATTAATATCGAACTATACTATAGGTTTGTACCATCAGCCATTTCATGCCTGAGACCCTCTCTCATGGTACTTCCATTAATCAGAGATTCCCAAAGTGTCATTTTCAGGTATCAGATTGGTGTCGTTCCTATATTTTGTACAATTCTCATTTCAGTGGAAAAAATCAATCTATATTTGGAAAACCACCTAATTGTCCACAGTAGAGTCCCATACTAGACTGAGTACTGTCACATGTTCAGAATCTTGATTGTCGCAGTTCTTGTTCATGTTCAGTTCGTTAAACGTATTCCAGTATTATACATATAAACGTGGATTCGTTTATACGTTTATAATATACGTTAACTGTGCAACTACTATTAGGAACCCGCTATTTCTACACAAATGAGACACGGCATAGAGAACTAAAGAAGCTATTGCGTACCGCACTAGATGACGTTGAGGATATGTGGCTTTATCATTTGAAATGAGTTCGTACTCGAATAAATAACTGCATGAATCCTCAAATTGGAACACTCCCGTTTCACTATTTCTTTGGCCGCTATAGTGAATTACAAGCAACGTTTGACAAAACCGCGCCCAAGAAACAAAAAATATATGCAGAACGTTGTTTACCCCTGTTTATTCGAGCACAACAACCGTGTCCTACTTAAAGCGTATGACCGAAGGAATAACACTAAGAACATTGTTCAGTTCAAAGTTGGCGATTATGTTAACATTATAAATCGCAATGCCAACGTTACCGAACTTTCTTCTAAGACAATTGGACCCTTTGTTATTTCCTACCATGATGAGAAGAGTGATACTTACGAAATGAATAACATAGATGGTACTAACGCAACTAATCTTGGCACTCACCGTATCCCTACCTCCGAACTCTCATTCGCTCACTCATCTGATTCTGATGTCCCAATTTTGGAGTCACAAGTCAAAATATAATTGACAAAACATCCGAAAACGGTTACACTTACTACAAGATCCGTTTTATAGATGAGACAGTACCTTGGCTAACCTCCGATGCGTTTCGTGAATCGCGCGACTTCCTTCGTATTTTTAATAAGTAATGGAATAAGCGTTTACATAAGAACACACGGGATAAACGGAAAGTGTTTCCTCAGATGACTACAGACCCGGATGGATCTGAAATTCCCTATTTGCCACCTACTGCCTATGTGACTAAACTTTCCGATCTGCTTACCAACAGATCAGCAAATTCTTCAAACTTACTAACTAATGAAGAACAACCTTTGGCTATCACCTTACCAAGTAATAAACGTAAAGCGCCTACATCGGAAATGGTTACTGGACCAA
Source organism: Sphaeroforma sirkka (assembly GCA_001586965.3). Classification (NCBI taxonomy): domain Eukaryota; class Ichthyosporea; order Ichthyophonida; genus Sphaeroforma; species Sphaeroforma sirkka. The sequence goes on along the minus strand of LUCW03000059.1, from coordinate 56,168 downwards.
ATACTAAACGGCATAGAGTACAACATGAGTCTTGAACTCGTATATATAGGCACATACTTACTCGATAAGCCATGACGGAAACCGTTTTACTTTGGTTTTAGCTTTACGAACTAGATCGTACCTTCACATACGTCCGTAGTCCTGAAAGCCACTGGGGGCTATGTGGAAATATGGCCTCCGGTCAGTCTAAAATATCAAGATCAAATGAGACAACATTGGTTTTTATTTGTATTTAAAATAATTTAATACACGTTCTTTTTCCAATATTTCCAAAGTGTTCTAAATTCACTTTGATGGCTCCAATAGCCTGAGTAATTGGTATGACTCATTTACTTGGGACCTATTTGAGACGATAGTAGATGTAGGATATTATAAACTAAATTTTATAATCTCTGAATTACTACTTACAGGTTTTGGCTTTCCCGCCAATCTCCAGAATCCAATAAATCTTTTTGTTTTTTTAACATTTCTTCAGATGGAACTTTATTTATATTAGCTAATGTATTACGTTCTATTGTCTATCTACAAATTAGACATGTGGTCATGAACACTTAGTACTTCTAGTAAAAATTATTCAATAAATAACAGCTAGAGGTACGTCCTGTGTGATCGAGGATATTAAGGCTCTTACCAAGAGGCAGTCCTGATCATACTTACACAAGCTACCACTGCTAAATCCTAACTGACTTAAACTGAATCCTAGTTTGTATAACATAGTTTAAAACATAGAAATATACATCGAAGTTTACAAATGGTCGCGAGTTCAAATCTTATCTTGGGTATGTTTTGTGATGGAACCCAATCAAATGGTACTAGGCCAGCACTATTGCCCAGTGCGGAAGGTTCGAGAAGAGTGGTGATCCCAGCGTAAAAGGTTCAGAAAAATCCACCCATGAGCGGATCATACGAACTGAGATCGAAGTACTCGTGATGACACTTACCAACTTTGTACTAAATTAAAAGAATGACTGCTGAGCCAACTAAGCCAGTGTTAGGTTAGTTAGTTTGGTCATATAACTTTTTTACACACCAGTCATATAAATACTAACTTCTATCAGATATGATAGGTCTTTAAAGCTGTGAACAGAGTGGCATTCTAACAGATTCTAATCCTCTACAATCATATTTGCTATTAAATTACTGAAATAAGATTTCCCATTTTTTTTTGGATTTTATTCGGCAAGAAAATTCTATGATGATTATTATTGGATTAAATATGATTCTGCTCACATGATACCTCCGAAGTGAGCGAAAAGGTCTCAGACCACATTTACATCAAAATAATCACATTGATATGTATATAGAGTTCATCCAGGATAGCCCACTCCCAAGAGCTGTTTACGATTCCAAACCCCAAAACGTTGAGTATATTACAACTTAACCGACTTTTGGCCGACTACCGAGATTTGTTTCAGTTTGTTAAGTGCACAATCTAGAATACTTACGCAGTCTCTATGCGAGTACGCACAGCCTATGCGGAAAGACAACATCTAATCAGCGTGAGATTACAAAGTTGCGGAGAAATGAAATTTAATAGCATCAAAGTGTTGAATTGTTCTACCAAACATTTCTCGTACTGACCATATAAGTTATTAATCTGGCCAACACAAGCTGTTGAACATCTCCACAAACATCTTAAGGTGTGAGGTATAAACCCAAAGGTATAATATGATATAAATTTTTATTTGAGTCTATTACATTGTACTCTGATGAGTGTATCACCTTAGCCTCCCCACAAAGTTTGTACATTATTTAGGAACATAATATCGTCTTTATTTATGCCCTATTTACCAACATACGCCTTGTGGACAAAGTACCTTAGGCGAATACCTAGGGCCGGACCAGAAGACCGGCTTAGGGGATTATTTAGGACCGGACCGATTAGTGGAATAGAGAATACAACGAGATAGAAGTGATGACTCATTCAAAACCATAGAGTCGGGTATTTTCACATGACCCGATGGTAGAAAACGTCTCGTTTTACATAGGGTCGTGATTAATAAATATTGCAGGCGCGACATCCCTAATGGAAGACTTGACACTCTTTATTAAGCTGTACTCGGTTCTACCACATTTTTAAGTGACCAAACAAACTACTGTATTTATTACATTACGTTCCTTACATGTTCAGCTAACTGAAACGAATAGGCTATGTAATTTTTGTTTTACACGGTGAATAAATTTACTGCGTGAACAAAGAAGCCTGTTTTTGTTCGATTGTCGAAAAGACTGCTTGGACTTCACTGGCAATCGCCATCGCGTACTGATTAGGTGGCGACATGATTTTCTTTAATTCGATACCGGATGAAGAAACTATGGTAGAGGTCTACACTACGCTAGACTATTTTGGCATCTGAGACTCAACAATCGGTTTCCACGTTGGATAAGGCTATACAACATATTTAAGGGGTTGGCAAGCAGAGCAACAGCTTAGGGTTGCTGACACATGTGCAAAAAAGCTAAGGTGGGTATCCCGAATAAAAAGTTTCGAAGTCCTTAATATAATGGGTTGATACGTCTTAAGGCAATGGCACAGTCTGGTCGGATATGAAATATGCGATTGATAGGGGCTCACAAATATTCATACGCAGGTGCCAACCGAAACCTACATACACTAAATTTAACAAATAGACAAACGCTACATCTGTATATTATTTGGCCGTCCTGAGCGAGCTATCATTGCATAGAACATGATTGTACAGTTTAATAATATTTGGCCGTCCGGGGCTGTCACTGAATAGGAGCTCGTCAATTTGATATGTACAGTTTAATTGTGTGCGGGTGACTATAGAGGGCCACACTGCTAGCTAATACTTTGAGAACCAACACAGGCTTAGCTTGGGATTTCAGGACGACATATTCCAATCGTATAGAAGGTTCAAAGTAAGCGAAACTTCAACTTGGCGAAGGTGTAATTGCTACGACACCAGCAGAGGTTCTCAAGGATACCATATCTGGTACTAAGGATGGTGGCAAGTCTTTACGTGTATTTTAAAATACGTCAGTGGCCGTCAGCGTCGCAACTCAGGAATATCTAACGCATACGGCGGACAACACCACAAATTCACTAGATTAGATTTGGAAAATAACACAAATTCTCAAATTCATGTCTGACTCGAAGGGACCTCGACTGGCGGCGGATGGACGCTAGTGGTGACACAGGTGGTTTGCTCACGACGTCATTACTTCTCCTTAGGCTGTCTCCAGTTATTTTTGATTTTTGGATGATGTACGACAGATACATGTGTGACCAACGTCAGAAAGGAGGCTTGTGGGATGTACAGTATAGGGGTACTGTCAATATTTTGTACACGATGTGCTGGCGACTACAACATCTGCGATGATATGGACACCGGTGGTTACTATGCTGCAGGCGGAACTGTTTGAGTGACTAGAAGGATACTGGAGATGTGGCACACAGACGTATGGGAAAAATCATCAACATACACTCCACCAATTGCACAGTGTATAACTACCACACAACGGACTTTTACGCAGTGTAACCATATATATAAGGTAAAGTAGTGTTTTTCAATGACTGAATCGTCACTTCTTGGGCTCCACCATAATTGTGTTGAAGTGTATTCATTGATACAATAGAGCTTCGAATGTGCGTCCTCTAATTGACGAGGCAACTCATCTAGCCCGTTAAATTAATACTTATTCGTCTTGCTGTTGGGTGACACGTCACAATTTACGTATACATACATACCTTGCTGTGCCCATTGTGAACAAATAATATAGTTAAATCCGAGTAGCACTTAGTAAAGAGTACTCTTAATAAGTGAACTCAAGTCAAAAGTGCCGTTACGAACGGCGCGTCTGCTGTACTTAATAACTACGCACCTATTTGGGCCACGATTGTAAAAACAATCCGGCAACATGTATCAGCGCAAACATTTCTCGATTTTATATAGATACCGTATATACTTTGTGCTAAACAGTGTAACGTACGTGCGAATATAAATAAAGTTTCGAACGTGAGAGCATCTGATATTGCTTTGCATTTTGAGAACAGTACTATTGATCTGGAGCGTTTCCATCTTCATGTCCTGATGAGGTGTCATCTGATATCAGTGTTTCTGTATTGGTGTCTGGCATATCATTGAGTATATAATCCAACTCTGGAACACCTATAAATAGATAAAATAAGATTCAGTTCGTTATATATTATGATGTATCTCAATCGTTAAGTATGTTGTATTTATTATGCAATCAGGACGAATTTTGTTTCTGTATTTCGTAGTCATATATCATCAACGTTGTTAAATGTGACACAGCGACTGCCTCGCTTGCGGCGACCGTTACTTACACTCGCCGTTAGAAAGGGCAGGATAACATGACCATGTGAACAAAGTGGGGAGATGATTTAAGAACCGGGCCAGAGGACCAGACTTGTAAGATTGTCTTAGTACCGGACCAAACGACCAGACCGTGTAGGACATTTTAAAATAGAATTCAATAAGAGAATGATGACTCACCTGACGATCATAATTTAACAAGAGATACCGATATTTGTATATTTCCTGTTCCTAGAGAAAATCATGTCCCACACAAGAACGTGATTAATATTGACACAGCAGACGTGTCGTTCATAACGGTGCTTCGGACTGAGTTCACTTATCCAGACTTGACGCTCTTTACTATAGTAGAATCTACTCGGATTTGACTACATTTTTTAAGTGACCGAACTACTGTGACAAATACATTACAAGTTTTTTATAAACTAATTTAGCTAAAATCAAATTAGCTATAATAATAAAATTATCACAACTAAGGAACCTACTACTACATCAGTACCTGAGGTTGGCAAGAGAAAGCCTGTGATCGGTTGTTGAAGCGACTGCTTGGAGTCCATCTACAATTGCCTTTGACCTGCTCTAAGGTGTAAACAGCGTTTTTACCATGAATGGCGTCTTTAACTAATTTGATAGTCGACACCGGATGATGAAGGCAAGGCAGAAATCCATGATTTGCTAGCCCGACTAGTCTCTGAGGCTCAACACTCGATTTCTACATTGGATTAGGCCAAACAACGAATTGAATGAACTGCTGACTCGGATGACCATTTAGAGATGCTAGTGAATGTGCACTAAGCTACCTAGATTACCAGGCTAATTCAGCCCAACTTCGAAAACTTCGTCAATTTCAATGGAGGGCGTCGACTCGATTCACAACAATGGGGCGTCGGAGCGTGATCATTTTATGCATCGGATAGCACAATTAACGACCACGCTGTTTCTCAGGCAGCGCCATAAGATAATGTGTACATAACTCCAGCGGATTTGAGTTTTGCGTTAACATTCTACAAGATATGACGTCACTGGCGAAGCCTTCTTTTGATGTATTCCGCGAAGTGATAAAACAATCACTATCTCCACGACATTCGCTTAAATTTAATCAAGATCAGGCAGCGGCGAATGTAACCTACAACGGCATCGACGTCCACGTTCATGAGAAGAAATGAAGGAGAATCAGGATAATTTGAACGTACTGATACGCTAGCAAATTGAAAGTACTTTCCTGTTCATCGCGATCGCCACTTCGAAGACAAGCAGGCCGTAAAATACTGTAAGATACCAGAGCCTAAAGCTAAATCGGAAGAAGAGGGACGCATAGAAGCTGCATACGCTTTACAGTATCTTGGAGAGTGACTTCAAACGTAACCAGAAGTGAACGAGGGTACTCGAGAGAAGGGTATCTACAAAAGGGATTGACTTTAGTAATGAGAAACAGCAAAGTTTAATCGATTGGCCAATATCAAGGTGTCTGAGGGATATCGCATGACTTTAGTAATGAGAAACAGCAAAGTTTAATCGATTGGCCAATATCAAGATGTCGGAGGGATATCGCATCCGCATTAGGACTGACGAATTTCTTACACGAGCACTTACCCAATTTTTCACAACAGTATTTGATGTGGTTCTTATCATTGGTAACTATTCGAAGAAAATTCGACAGAAGTGATTGTTCTGAGCCAGGATATCTATTCACATGTGCTATCAATACTATATTTACTGGCGGTTATGACAGAATGTCCATCACTGACACCCGACACAACTATGAATAGTGCAGCACAGCGAGAATAACGAGAAAGTCATGATCCTGTGCAGAAAGTTGACTGTAGTGTGAAGGCTTATTTGATACGGTTGTTTCTGGTACTTGATGGCTGAAGATGGAAGATTGAAACTCTGGGGTGTCAAATTGCTTGCACTCGTGGATTTGGTAGTCCTCTGTACAGTGTTAGGGTACAGTGACAGGAATCACTATTGTGCAGGAAAACTTCTACCTGTAAAATAAAGTGTGAGACTACATGCCTCAGATCGGCTTATACAGCAAAAAAATATAAACTGTTCGATTTAGTGAAATCTTTATTTGACTCACTCCCGAGACTTGTTGATTGAGTTTCTTAACTCAAGTCGTTCCAAGTCGATAATTCAGTCCTATATATGTTTGAACACTATTGGGTTGTACGCAAGTGTATATGTATTGATTCGTACGAAGAATAAATATCTATATCGCTTTGATCGGCAAACAGTTGATCAAAAATATAAAATAACTGACTGACGGGCGGCCCCAATTTGGCGCGTCATTCATATGACCATATATGCACAACATAGAGACAAGTCAAGCCCTATAAGGCGAAGAAGTGGCAATCAGTATGTCCCCTCCGTCGCACACCCCCCCCTCCTTTTATATGCTGAAAGATATCACATGGTCAGCGTGAGAATGAGTACCAGAGATATCAATTGGGAATAGTATCGAAGTTTTAAAGTGTTCTACAGCAGCATTTCTGAGAGACTACAGAAGTAGACGTATTTCTGAATACGTTAATAACGATTTCAAAATATAGTCCCAGGCAGCCACCAAGGTACTCCGTAAATTGGCCTGCTGGAAATAAACCGCAGAAGCGGAAACGTCTATGCGCTAGTATGAAAGTTCTGGGAATACAGTGCCAGTTATAATAGCTGCTGCTTAGAGTAGTGCTAAGTTGTACCGCTCTTACAGTGGCTTCAACGCGGCATGCCATATAGGTGGAACCCATGCAATGATGCTCAGACCATAGGTGGCCGTTGAAAGAATGAAATGTCTTGAATATTACCATCCGATTTTACGGATGGCGTCAGCTGAACTCATGAAACTTATACGCCCGGAAGGACACTGTAGCCTGAAGTAATGGCCACGAGGTAGTCCATGTGTTTGATAAAGTGGATACCCGGTATGCCCTGGGACAGTATGCAATCCTAAGTATTCGGAAGGCTGTGGAGAAGTCTCAAAGAGTTTCGCCGCCATGGACATGGGAGGGATAAGTAGGCGTCAGTTGAGGGTGTTTGCATTTGGGGAGCCTACTAGTGTTGGCGTGACGGGATGCTCTTTGATACGGAGAGGCGGTAAACGCAATTTCAGAATTTTAGACACTCGATTCTACAACGAAACGACTCATGTGACAAAAATAGCACATGCAAGGAAACGACAATTGTAAAGAAACAACTCATGCAAAGCAGCAATATGTCCAAATAAATATCATTTTCGAAGAAACAACACATGCAAAAAAAAACGACGCATGAAAAAGAGCAACACATGTGAAGGAACAAAACATTCAATTAAACTACACATACGAATAGACAACACATACGAAAAAACAGCACATGCGAAAATCAATACGTACCTGGAAACAATACATCCGAAGAAACAATACGTCCCGAAGAAATAATACGTCCGAAGATATAACATGTGCGAAGAAGTGTCACATACGAAGGAACAACACGAAGAACTAGCACGTGTGAATAAATATTAATGGCGAAGAAACAACACATACGCGTAAGAAAAAAACTTGCACATAAATAAAACATGCGATAAAACGACGTGTGTAAACAAATGGCACATGCGAAGAAACAACAAATGCGCATGACTAATACATATAAAGAAACGACGTGTGTGAACAAATAGCACATGCGAAGAAACAATATATGTGAAGGAATAACAAATGCGATGAAACAACAAATGCGGCGAAACAATACATGCAAAGAAATGATACATAAAAAGAAAAAACAAATGCGACAAAATAATACAACCGAAAAAAAAAATCAATGCAACGAAACAATACATGCGAAGAAACAACATATGCGACTTAACAATTCATGTGACAAAATAATACATACCAAAAAAAAAACAGATGCGACGAAACAATATATGCGAAGAAATAATACATGCGAAGAAACAACAAATGCGACGAAACAATATGTGATGATACAACAAATGCGAAGAAACAATACGTGCGAAGAAACAACAAATGCGACGAAACAATATATGCGAAGAAATAGTGCATGCGAAGAAACAACAAATGCGACGAAACAATACATGCGAAGAAACAACAAATGCGACGAAACATTACGTGCGAAGGAACAACAAATGCGACGAAACAATACATGCGAAGAAACAACAAATGCGACGAAACAACAAATGCGACGAAACAATTCATGTGACAAAATAATACATACGAAAAAACAACAGATGCGACAAAACAATATATGCGATAAAACATTGTATGCGAAGGAATAGTGCATGCAACGAAACAACAAATGCGACGAAACAACAAATGCGACGAAACAATACATGTGAAGAAATAATACGTGCGAAAGAACAACAAATGCGACGAAACAATACGTGTGAAGAAAAAATACATGCAAAAAAAAAACAAAATGCGACGAAACAATATATACGATGATGGATGAAACAACACGTGCGACGAAACAATACATGCGAAGAAACAACAAAATGCGACGAAACAATACATGTGAAGAAATAATACATGCGAAAAACAACAATGCGACGAAACAACAAATGCGACGAAATACTATATGCGAAAAAACAACAGATGCGACGAAAAAAAACATGTGAACGAAACAATACATGCGAAGAAACAATACATGCGAAGAAACAACAAATGCAACGAAACAATACATGTGAAGAAATGATACATGCGAGGGGAAATTTTTAATGACACAGGCGAAATAAGAATACATACGAAGAAACAATACATGCAAACAAACAACGAATGCGAAGAGCAAAGAAGAAACAATATGTCCGAAGACATAACATATGTGAAGAAACAACACAAGCGAAGAAGCATAGCACACAAAGAAGCAACACATGCAAAATAAGCAGCACGTGCGAAGAATCAACACATGCGAACATACAACAAAACAACAAACTGAAGAAATCAGTTTTGTGGTATTTCTGTGGGTAACACTCACCTAATTAGGCGCTCTTCACGACGTATTCTTCTGTTGGAGAGCTTTTATCTCACGAATAAAATCGATGATAGATCAATTCTCTTTTTATTCATAGAACATGGACAGTTTCAATCTGGTCGTTACGAGGGTCCAACAGCTGACCAGACAATCGTTAGAGGTGAGTGTGTATTGTGCATTTCTTTCACGAACTCATCACAGTTTGTCTATTGTATGGAAGTCATTTGCACGCCCTCAACTGTGGTTTTGAATGTAACTTGAAACATTGAAGCTCGCCATTGTGAAATGATGCTCACAGAAGCGCTTACTATCAAGAGCACTGTTCCGCAACATATTGGCGTTCAAGATACAAAGGGTCCGAAATCAGCAATTAACTTATCCAAGGATACTAGCAGAGGAACAAATGAATCGTCGTACACGGTCGGGGTAATCTATATCCAGTGATGTTCCGTATTCGTATATATAACTAACTACAGCATCACTGCAAGCATGATATATCGTGTACCTGCTAGTCATCTTATTTCAATACTAACTAATCATACCTACATGTAATTTTGCACACTGGTAGTTCTACCTATATTGCTCTATATGTTAATAGTTATTTAAGTGTCATTCCGGCGACCTATCGGCGTACATCCGAATCGATTCATCTGGATATGTAGTTTCCGATAGTCTCGCGTTCTTCGTAGATATTGTGTCTATCCCGGTAGGCTACTATGCGTCGAGACAGACATATCGATTCGCTTGGCGAGTACGAGTCTGACTTCATGCTCATACACTTGGTACATGTGTGCGTTTCATCAATTCGAGGCGCACGGTTCGAAGCATATCCGGCTAAAAAGCCAACACTTTTCTCGCTTTGTAAATTACGCTTGAATCATCGATATTTCTTATGCATCAATGTACCTCAAATAAAAGCGTGTGCGCAATAGTGATGACACCCGCCTGTCTCATGGGCATTGTACATACACTGTGATGTGAGTATATTCCACTATCTTCAGCAGCTATGTGTAAAATTCACTTCACCACATTTGGCCCAGTCAGGCGCAGTGTACAAAACATTTAGACTCGTCGAGCGTCATACGTCATACGCCTGCATTAGTAGTATTATATGGCAATTATGCACTAAAATATATATTAATAATGCCGCATCACGTACGGCTGCTTCCGTAGTAAGTAGACGCTCGGCAAGGTGCACCTGTGCCTATGGTGTGCCCACAACCCACAGTAGACCACAAGGCCCAGTGATATATATATATTTTGTCTTCTTCACATGACTTGGCTCGCCCGATGCAACGAGCAAGCCAATACGCTTAAGCTCAAGCACCATCTCGCTTCATAAACACTCCTGAGCTATTAGGGTCTCGGGAGGCGACCAGGTAGTTCCCGTCACTACTGACTATATTTCGGGTTACTGGCGATTCCGGCCCTGCTCTCGACTGAGTTTGAGATAGAGCGGCTGATATCGAGCGCGTGCGAGGGTTGAGTGGAGACGGGGACTGTCCTCTGCTGTCTGTCGCTACAAATTGTTGCTGTTGTCTCGGCATTGGGGTTAGCCTGCATTAGGGGATGATGTGTCATCAGCGCGTGGGGTGATTTATTGAACCGTGCTGTGTGGTAGAGCTATCTATAGACATGACGCGCATGCGGACAAACAAAGACCACGATGGAGGCCCTATAGTCAACAATTAATGACAGAAGTAACTTTATCAGTCTACTTACCGAGTATCCACTACAGTTGAACCCAGACCGGAAATCAAGGTATTGACATTCGTCTGTGGTAGTCTGTGTGCAAGTGCGTAGAAAGTGTAAGAGATTCGCGGTGAGAGTTTGACCCTCATTACCATCTCTACAACGGAATGTAAACTAGAAGCCTCCTTTGCGGCCATGGACAGCCAGACTCAGTCGGAATTTCATCCTGGGCCGTGAAAGGTCCAGCGCGATATAGGATAACCATGCATGCAGTCGAGAGGCCAAATGTTTAAACAACACTCGCACGCACGCACAAAACCGTGGCCAATTTTCGAGCGATACAGACACACCTGCAAGTAGTTTACACGCGCATGTACAAAAGCGGGATGAATCTTCGAGAGCTACAGACATACCTGCCAATATTCATATAACTGATCTGAGACTGCAGCATCTGCCCGCTAGTAATAGGAGGCACTGTGCTGGAAATAGGGGACACTGTGCTGGTAAGAGGCAGCGCTGTGCTGGTGTTCATCTCTGGAACGGTCGCAACGGTGTTGGGCGTGGACAGCGAGGGGCGCTTAGAGATGGCTACAAGGAGTACAAAGGCGGTGTCAACGGAGAGGCAATGATCAAACTAAAACCCCTATTCGACCCAGAGCGGTATGCCACATAGACACACCAAGTATCCGAGCAGTTGACTCTGTGTGAATCAGGGTGCAAAGAAGTCCTAAAGCATAGATCCTGCTCAGCCCAAACCCTAAAAACCTATGACTACCGTGCTTGTGCAGCGAGCTAGCACCATCCTGCACACATAGGGCCACATTGTATAGTCCTCACCTACATATTAGTATTTCATTTTTTTTTACCATTTCTATGCCCCCATGTATAGTAACCAACCTACCTGACATGCCCGAAATGCGGGACGCCGAGGATGTCTTACGAGAGAGTACTTGGGATGAGGAGCTGAAGCGCAAAGCCTGGAACACACATTCAGAGTGTGTCAGAACTAACAAGTTATCGATAAACGTCGCATGTGTGATGAGAGGGTCAAAGAATCGGAAAACCTTTAACCGAACCAAAGCCAAAAGCAGCTCAGAAAACCGTGTAAGTGAATCAATCAAACAAACAAAACAGCACAGAAAGCTGTGTAATATAAAATCAAAGCCAAACGCAGCTCAGAGAACCGTGCAAGATAGAGCTGCCTACCTGCTTCAGCATATCATTCATCAGAGTCACTATATCGCTATACTCTGGTCTATCATGTGGTGATTCGGACCAGCAGGACAGCATCACCTGGTACACTGTAGAGATAGGTAAATACGGTGGTAAGAATAATACAATATCTACAGGCAGTGATAAGAATGAAACAAAAATTACTAAGAATAAGACAATAACTACAGGCAGTGGTAAGAATGAGGCAACAATTACTAAGAATTAGACAATAATTATAGGCAGTGGTAAGAATGAGGCAATAAATATTAAGAATAAGACAATAACTACAGGCAGTGGTAAGAATGAGGCACTAATTACCAAGAATAAGACAATAACTACATGCAGAATGAGGTAATAATTACTAAGAATAAGACAATAACTACAGGCAAAGGTAAGAATAAGACGATAATTACTAAGAATGAGACAAAAAGCAAAGAGATAACTGACACCATAAAAGGGTCAATTATAGTAAATCAATGAATGGAATGCGATTTGGGGATGCTGCGTAGCATATGCTGGATAGGCGTTTCACACTCGATTCAGTATTGGACGTGCGTTAAGTGCTAGTGGTGGTAAGACCAAAGAATACCGCAGTCAGAATGGAGCTAGTTGTGGTAAGACATAAGTATACCACAGTATGGTCACACTTACTTACTGACCTATTCTAACATGTGTAAACACCCGCCAATATCAACCCGTCAACAAAGCCGACTTAAATGCTTCGCCACACACTACCTTGCATACAAACGACGACGGTCACATAGTTACTACATTCGGAAAGTACCAACCTTGCTCGCCACACAATACCTTACATACAAACGACGGTCACATTGACACTAGATTTGGAAAGTACCGACCTTGTTCGGGGCAGTTGCGGGGTTTGGGCATGCGATAACCCGTCTCGATCTTCGCCATAACCTCATGAATGTCCACCTTGCCGTACGGGAGTTCCGCACAAGTCGCCATTTCCCATAGCACGATGCCGAAAGACCAGATATCCGATCTGTGACACAGTTGTGAGATAATGGTTTAGATACCAAAAGACCTGATATCCGATCTGTGGCACAGTTGTGAGAAAATGGTTTAGATACCGAAAGACCAGATATCCGATCTGTGACACAGTTGTGAGAAAATGGTGTAGATACCGAAAGACCAGATATCCGATCTGTGACACAATTGTGAAAAAATGGTTTAGATACCGAAAGACCAGATATCCGATCTGTGACACAGTTGTGAGAAAATGGTTTAGGTACCGAAAGATCAGATATCCGATCTGTGACACACTTGTGAGAAAATGGTTCAGATACCGAAAGACCATACATCCGATCTGTCCAATAGTGGACAAACTGATTCTTCGTGTATGAGAGAAAGCGCGCCAATTCCAATAGTATCACACCCAAAGACCATACATACAATCTGTTACACAGATGTGAGAAAATGGTTTAGATACCGAAAGACCATACATGCGATCTGTGACACAGTTGTGAAAATGGTTTAGATACCGAAAGACCATACATACGATCTGTCCAATAGTGGACAAACTGATTCTTCGTATGTGAGAGAAAGCGCGCCAGTTCCAATAGTATGACACCAAACAGATGTGAGAAATGGTTCAGATACCGAAAGACAAGATATCCGACCTGTGACACAGTTGTGAGAAATGGTTTAGATACCGAAAGGCCATACATACGATCTGTGAGACAGTTGTGAGAAATAGTTTAGATACCGAAAGACCATACATCCGATCTGTCCAATAGTGGACAAACTGATTCTTCGTATGTGAGAGAAAGCGCGCCAATTCCAATAGTATGACACCCAAAGACCATACATACGATCTGTGACACAGTTGTGAGTACATGGTTTAGAGTGCATGGGGTGAGCGATCAGAGTACTACCGAGAACCGTGCAAGAAGGTGACATGCGGATGGGACTAGAAAAAAAACAACATTTGGTGTCTATGCGATTAATTGATCATTTGCACGCAACTGCAAATGTTTTCTTACGTTGCACACAGATACCTGGCGGTGTGTAGGTTGTACATAGATACCTGACGCTGTATATGTTGTACATAGTTACCTGACGATGTGTAGGTTGTACACAGATACCTGACGCTGTATATGTTGTACGTAGTTACCTGACGCTGTATATGTGGTATACAGATACCTGACAATGTGTAGGTTGTATATGTTGTACATAGATACCTGACGCTGTGTATGTTGTACACAGATACCTGACAATGTGTAGGTTGTATATTTTGTACATAGTCACCTGACGCTGTATATGTTGTATATGATGTGCATAGATACCTGACGCTGTATATGTTATCGACTACACTCTCCAATGCCATCCACCGCAGAGGCCGATGCTCATCATCCCCAGCAATGATAGCCGAGTCGTAGGTTGCCCCCCTGAGCTTGTGCGGCTCTGACTGAAACCCAGACACATACGCAACACTGGCTTTGGCGTCATCGCCGGGCTGTTGGTATACAATACAAGTGGAAACATCAGGTAATCTGCGAAAGGTTAAACTGGGAGAGGGGGTTGGTATACAATACAAGCTTACAACTTAATCAGGGAGACTGTTTAACTGCGGAAACGTCAGTTAGGCAGCGAGACTGTTTAACTGGGAGAGGGGGTTGGTTGAGAGAGTTTTAGGGGAACGTGTGCTTGGTAGTCGCTTGCAGGAGTTGGGGTCAGTTCAATACATGGCATGTTCTATAAGGATAGAATGTACTGGTACTAAAAGCAATTGAACTTACTAGCACTAGACTAGAGCCATCACTTATAAGGATAGAATGTACTAATAATAAAGACAATTGAACTTACTAGCACTAGACTGACCGCATACAGAGCCAACACTTAATGTGCCAGAATTTGAACTGGGCCAGTGTTGGCTGGGATGGTTCTACGAAAACATACATACGATTTCTTCCCCACGATTGATCTATGCTCCAATATATAGGCAGCTGATGCTCTGATGCATGCATGCTCTAGCTAAGGTACACAAGCACTTGCCACCACGTATGATGAATGCTCTAATACATGTGGTACACAAGCACTTGCCCCCGGGTGAAACAGTCAGTACCTTGATAAGTGAGCCGAGGTCATGATACTCCTCCGTAGACACGATCGAATCCGTGGCAGACTTGAGGTGGTTTGCCGCCATATCTGAGAAGAGGCATGGTAGTGCGTGATGGTTGAGTGTGCATCTGAGCAGAGGCATGGTAGTGTGTGATGGTTGAGTGTGTATCTGAGCAGAGGCATGGTAGTGTGTGATGGTTGAGTGTGTATCTGAGCAGAGGCATGGTAGTGTGTGACGGTTGAGTGCGGTCAGGTCTACTAGAGATTTTGTGAACCGGTTCAGGAAATCGTTATGGATAAGACGGTAGGTAGGGCATGTATGTATGGTATGTATGTATGAATGGATGTATGTATGTATGTATGTATATATGTATGTATGTATGTATGTATGTACGTATGTATGTATGTATGTATGTATGTATGTATGTATGTGTATGTATGTGTGTGTATGTATGTTTGTATATATATATATATATATATATATATATATATATATATAGAACGAATTAGTCCGGACAAGCGGCCTCGTACCATTGACGTAAATTCTAAGTGCACCTACGAGGAGAGCGATCTCTACCATTTGCAAACGAATTTCAGAAATATACATCTTGGTTGGATACGTATGCCTTCAAAAACATGTCTGCTTGTCGTCACATACACATGTTTGCTTGTTATCACATACACATGTCTACTTATTGTTGACTCATGCACATGCTTGCGTATTGACTCACACATGTCTGCTTGTTCTCCCATACACATGTTCGCTTGTTGTCACATACCTCCGTAGAGACTATTGGTACTCTTCGTTCGCTTCAGATCGGTCCCTCCAGGTGCTGAGCCGCCTGCAGCGGCGCTTTCAGGAAGCATCCTATGAAGAACAAAGAACCAAACACATCAGATCATCTGCATTGCTACAACGCTTGTACACACACCAGTCACCATACTAAATGAAACAAACAGTACACCAGCCACGACAGAGTTGCTATGACCTCGGCACCACATATGCGCCATTTGAACCCCTTGACGTATTCGACTCAGTGACAGCCGATAGGCAGTCGACACACCAATTGCGCTCATCTTGTTGTGTGTATCAAACATCATGGAACGCTACAAACGTCCACATAATACTTCGAAATTGTACGTACGTACCGGAATACACAGTTGTACGTACCGTAATACACACTTGTGCTTACCGGAACACACACTTGCACGTACCGCAATACACAATTGTACTTACCGGAATACACACTTGTGCTTACCGGAATACACATTTGTACGTACCGCAATACACAACTGTACCTACCGGAATACACACTTGTGCTTACCGGAATACACAACCGTACGTACCGCAATACACACTTGTGCTTACCGGAATACACAACTGTACGTACCGCAATATACAATTGTACATAACGCAATACACACTTGTACGCACCGGAATACACGCATGTGCTTACCGCAATACATAATTGTACGTACCGCAATACATAATTGTACGTACCGCAATACACAATTGTACGTACCGGAATACACTTTCGGTGCTTGCGGATCGTTGCATGCTCGCATTGGGATCAAAACCGCTGGCGCTGGCCGACGACAAGCTGTGGGAGGGGTTAAGACAAACGGTCCAGTAAATTAAATTAACGAGAGAATGAGCAAGTTGATAATCCCAATATTAACTTTTGAAGTTTATAATCCCACTATTAACTTTGAAGTTTATAATCCCACTATTAACTTTCGGATGTCTATATGAGGGCCAATGTGCTCAATGCGGCAATGTCTGGCGGTATTCCCATACGTATCTGTACATAGGATGTTCAACACTCCCAAACTCAGGCATAGCTTTGCAGATTACACACACACACACACAGAGCACAACGCAACTCACCCCACAAGCACTGTACCACCACGCCGACAGCAGAGTGTATATATAGCGAGTGGGGTGTATGTACCCAACTGGTTTACCTACCTTCCATGTGTAACGTATGCATTTCAAGTCCCGCCCGACAAGCACACCCCAGTAAAGTGTACACAGTCCGAGTGGGGTGTATGTACCGAACTGGTTTACCTACCTGCCACGTGTGACGTATGCATTCAACTTCTTTCCCGCCGGAAACGGATGGTCCACTATCTTCGTCGCGTCTCGGCCGATCACGCGCGACATCCCGAAATCAGCCAATTTCAATACCGGGACACCGTGAGATTCAGACGTAGGCACGCCCAGAAGACAGTTCCTGGCAGCCAGATCTCTGTGGACGATTCCCTTGCCGGATAAGTATATCATAGCTGTATACAAATAATATAAAACATAATATAAAACAGCAGAGTAAGACAGACTCGACTGGTGCTATTGACTGGTCATGTCCATGGGAGTATAGGAATAGTGGGAATCAATGCCCAAAGAGCCGGGCAATGAAAATAGAGGACTTGCTGGCATGTACACAAAGTATTCAGAACTGATAAGCCAGGTAATACACTAGAGAGGACTTGTTGACATGTGCACATATTATACAGAATCAATAAGCCCGGCAATACATTATAATGGGGATATATAGATATATGTATGCATACATTCTCACACACACGCATTGATACATACCTATATACATACATGCATACATACATAAATACATACCTACCTACTTACCCACCTATCTACCTACCTGCATACATACATACATACATTTATAACATATATATATATATAGATCAGTGTATTCCGTATGTGTATATAACCACTCATGGTGTACGCGTATAAAGCAACCCACACACCTTGCGCCAGTTGGTGGGCCAGAATTGTCAACGCAGAGATGGGCAGGTTCTGGTTGCTGGTGCGGCGCTTCTTGAGGAAATCGTACAGACTACCCATAGGCAAGTACTCTAGTACCATGCACGGCATCATAGTCTTGATGTGTTTAGTAATACCTGTGATAAACACAGAACAAAGTCTATCCATGAGCCATGCACTATGAGCGTATATGATACACATGATACTTCGTTGTAGGACGAGACTATGTGACTGTGTGGGCAGTGTGTGGTGACTAGGCCAATGCGTTGAGAGATATCTACACAACTGCTCTGTAGTGAACTGTGGTGTGGTGTACGTACGTACGAACGATATGTACCAGGACAGAGAAGTGGGTGCAGAGATATAGGGGTGCTGGAGTCCTTCCGCTCACCCCATAAACATCGCAAGAGGATATATACCATACATATCTATAGTGTAGGGTTTTAGGATTGGTTGCCATGCGACAGCAACTGAAAGGTGGACAACACACGCTGATAGGGATGGACAAAATCAGAGCAATTGCAATTGCGATCCACAACGCCAGTCGATGAGAGGTGTCGCAGACGAAAGACTGATTCAGCTAAAGTGCATGGGAAGTGCTTTCTCACACTCATCAAAGTTTCGGTTGGCTCCTCTGCACTAAAACTTACCCAGGTAATACACAAACTGACGTGTACTCAGGTGTGCACTTAACTAGGTTTAGTCACCAGACGAGACAAACTCTGTGCTAAATCTTACCCGGGTAATACAAAAACTGGCGTGTACTCAGGTGTGCACTTAACTAGGTTTAGTCACCAAACGACACAAACTCTGCACTAAAACTTACCCAGGTAACACACAATATGCGGATGATCCACGATCTTCATTATTTCCACCTCTCTGGTCAATGCTTCCTCAGCGGCTTCGTCCAAAGTGCGCAATTCCTAAATATCAGTGGATTTGGGATAAATGTGTTACAGTTGGGCCATGGGCAGGTATATGTATTGAACAGACAATTGAAAACAGAGATGCTTAATAACGGTACGAAGATTACAATTGTGGGTTCCGAATTCGAAAGTTTATATTCATTATTTACCACAGATATGATATGATACCAGCCATATCACAACATACAGGAGTACATCGCAAGCAATCACAACGACATCTGATTTAGTACACACACCCATACGAAGTCCTAATAATCAGGCCATAAAAATTCAAAATTCAAAAGCTGAAAGCCAATATTGAAATATCAGAGACCCAATATTATGGGTATCCACAGCCGCATTCGAATCCGAATCGAACTCTATCTCCGACAGGCACTCTAATAGAGAGACACACTGGCACACAAAGACCTGGAAGCCATTCATATTCATCAGTGATCAATTGTTTGTACATTTGTTTTAGCTGGGTTCCCTGGTGGAGTGGTTCGCTCAGGCCTGAACGATGTTTGTCAGTCAACCGCTTGGTGTGTTTATATAAACAAACATACACGCACACATACATATATATTAATATACGTTTATATATATATATATATATTGTTTGTTCTGACGCCTTACCTTGATGGCCACAGGTACCTCCTCATCTTTGAGTTTGTAGATGCCCTTGTATACATTCCCGAATTTGCCGCTTCCGACCATATCATACTTGAACAGGCATCTGACGTCCACGCTCTTGATACTGTGGGTGGGGTGGGGTGGGAGGGTGTGATCGTGGAAGCACATGAGGCTAGTTCGTGAGGAGAATTGAATCGTTGGTTGTGCATGGTTGCTGATGATCTTAAGCTTGGCTTTTGAAGTACCAGAGACTGGAAGAGAAGAATCACATAACAACGAAGAATGCGTAAAACGCGAGTGTTTTCTTGTCGTTTTGAGCACGATTTACTTTACCACACCAGGGCTTTCGCACGAATAACAGGTCATGACTAATAGATATTGAAAACAACCTCAGGACCGTAGTGTATGCTGGTGCAGATCGACAACCCAATCTCCACCTAAGCTCAAAGCGCCCCGAGACGCCAAAGATCAACACAACAACACAAATTCATTCCTGAAACAGGCCGACACAAAGCCATTCCTGAAACAGGCCCACACAAAGCCATTCCTGAACAGGCCGACACAAACCTATTCCGGAACAGGCCGACACAAAGCCATTCCTGAAACAGGCCCACACAAAGCCATCCCTGAAACAGGCCAACACAAAGCCATTCCTGAAACAGGCCGACACAAAGCCATTCCTGAAACAGGCCGACACAAAGCCATTCCGGAAACAGGCCAACACAAAGCCATTCCTGTAATAGGCCGACAAGATATACACACGGGTACACCTTTGGCACATGCATCGTTTTCATCCACGCCATCCCAATCAATGTATTAATCGCCCACCACTTAGGCAATGCACGCTCTTTTGTTCTAATTAATCTACGAGCTATTGTTAGGTTAGTGATAAACACTGTCTAATTAACCAACGTGCTATTGTTAGGTTAGTGATCACTGGATATGAGTTGTAGACGAGGATTAACTTATCCCTCCCCGAGCCATCATTCGCCCTGCCGATGATACGAACTCGAGAGTGTATGTGTTTGCAAACCAAACCACCCCGCAAGTACACGTACAACCTTCACACACAGACAGGTGCCAATACAACCGGCTCACAACGATATACCTCTTAACGCGGATCTGCCGCAGAATGTTGCTCTTGACCACGTATTTGTCGAACGAATCCTGGGTCACTGGCGGGGGTGAAGTGTCACCCAGCCACCGTCGATACGCTTTGCGTGTAACGCGTTTCTTGCAGTACCACATAGCCCCGACTACACAGCAGCAGCACAGCAACAGGCCGAGAAAGGCCAAGGCCAAAGAGACTATCAACACTGTGGATGGAGGGGGGGGGGGAGGTGAGAAGAGAAGAGAAGTGAGAAGGAGGATGGATAGGCATGGGGGGACGGGACGGGACGGTGCACACATACACGTACACATAGACATAGACATACGCATAGACACATACCACAATACATATACACGTACATATAGACTCCTACGTACACATGCACACATACATACAAGCACACGGCGTTTGTGGGCGTTGTAGTTATTATCTAGTGGTACATAGAGGGGCTTTATGCAGGCTATCATTGACTAGCAAAACATACAGTTGAAGAAAGAACATATAATCAGTGAGTGTCTCTGAGAGCAATTATTTTCGGCGTACACACACGGCAGGACAGTACAGGACAGTTCAGTACAGGACAAGACAGAACAGAACAGGGCAGGGCAGACAAGATACAACACAAGCAGGAACAGAGTCCTGACTGTCGTAGCGCAGTCTGACACTCACGTGCTGTCAAGTACCGAAATGACGCTGCCATCACCTGCGTTTGATTTACAAACACAGACCCAACTGGTTCCCTATGGCTATCCACTGGGCCGGGCAACGCACGCAACCGTCAGTGCACCCACATCCACTGTACCCTCGCTTGAGGTTCAGGTACGATACAAGGATACTGAAGTGTGGTGGTGCCAGTACAAAGACAAACCATTGTCCGCCCCCCCCCCAAAAAGGATCCAAACACATACGGGTAGGTACGGACCCCTCCGAATCGACAACGGACAGATCCCGTCCAAGCGGCGCTTCCAGAGAGTAGACGACTCCTACAGCGGTGGTGGCTTCTCGAGGAACAACCACGTCTTCCTCGATATGCGACTCCGTACCAATCACCACAAACGGGTCCGTTTTGGCCCTGTCCAGAATGGTGTTGTTCCGGCCGAATTTGGACCCTGACGACAGTGTGTGTGGAGGTGGCCAATTATGGAGTATGGCATCAGGCTTCCGAAATGGTTGGGCTGTAGCAATATATATATATATATATATATATATATATATATATATATATATAGATATTTTGAGGCACATACGTACGTGATATGAATCCTGGTCCTACCAGAAATGGACTACCGACAACAGACTCAAGTGACGAGTACTGAGGCTGTATTTTTGACAAACTATCTTTTAGAATCAATGCGAAGGACTTATAGATAATATTATTCAAGGGCGAATCTGGAAGCAGCAACAGCAAAGTATTAAGTATTGACATAGACAAACACACAAACACAGACATGGACGCACACACACATACACAGGCACAAATACAGGCGCGTACACAACCACACACACACACACATATATATATATATATATATATATATATATATATATGCATATATGTATATATGTACACACACATTTACACATTCAAACATTCACACAGGGAGAGAGACATATAGACATAGACATAGCCACAATCACGCATATACACGTATATATATATATGTGTTTGCGTGTATTCAAGTATATTAACACACACACACACACACGCACACACGCACATAACGCACATATCATAATATATATATATATATATATATATATAATATATATATATATATGTAATATATGTATATATGTGTTTACATACATACATACATACATACATACACACACACACACACACACACGCACACACACATATATATATATATATATATATATACATACATATATATATTATATATATTTATATATATAATTAAAATATTAGAATATAATACATTAATGACAACATATGATAGTAAAATAGAAAAACAATTTAGAAATATAACAATATAACAATATGATATACAAATAACAATAATAATAACAATATATATATATATATATATATATATATATATATATATACATATATATATGAGTGAGCGATCTCCATGACATACCCTTCCCGATGAAGACGTTTTCGCCAAAGGTATTGTTTGCACCAATGAAGGCATCAGGCATGACGATCGAGTTCTTCCCCAACATGAAGCTGGGATATCCGTACAAAGTGAGTCATTACGGTTAAAACGGTATATAAAGCACGCAATCACTACCTAAGCATCAAGTACAGTTCATCGCAGACGACACAGCAAATAACCCAATACCCCGTAAACAGTATGTGCATATGCATATGCATGCACACATACTCTTCCTCCACATTCACTCTCGCGCCGATGATGGTGTGCTGGTCGATATACGCCCGCGAGCCCAGAGTGACCTTATATTCGAGCTGAACATCCGGTCGCAGGGTGCAGTTGTGGCCGATGATACTACTCTTGCCCACGTTAACGCGATCATGCAGATACACGTCAGACGCAAGGATGGTTTCAGCGCCGATTTTGATATCCTCGCCTGTGTGTGGGGTATGGGGGCATTAGCAAGGTGTGGAAAACGTATGAATCAATGGGTGTTGTATGTGCGTGGATATCGGATGTGTGCATAAATCGTACCGTATGTATGTTATAGATAGATGAGGGTACTAGATAGATTAGGGAAAGCATATGGATATATGCGTGCGATATGTACGTGCACATTGGATATGTGCGCAAGCCGTAGTGTGTATGTCTGTTGAAATACATATCGGACGTAAGGATGGCATCAGCGCCGCTTTTGATATCCTCGCCCGTGTGTGAAGAATGAGATATTGCACAGATATGAAATATGCATGAACACATGCCGGCTTGTATGTAAGTACCCTTTGTATTTGTGCGTAAATCGGATGTGTGTGCGAATGCTGATTGCTTCCGCCAAGAAACATAGATAGTAATAAAACTACAAATTCAATTGTCTCTTCCGGACCACTCACTACTTAGATCCACACTGCAGGTGAGTCCACACCACACCAACGCAACGCTATACCATACCCATAGTAACGCCAATAGCAATGATCACAGATAGATCGATATACTAATTTTTGGGGATTTTGATGTCTATTTCCGGAAGTTACTCCGGCTTTTCGGGCGCCAACTTCACATTGACCAAAATTAAATACATCAAAACACGCATATAAACAGTCTGAGTATGACCACACCACCGCTCAGTATCACACCACCGCTCACACTCTCAGCCATACCACACTCACATATACTCAAAGTAACGCCAATGGCAATACCACTCAGTATCACACCACCACTCACACTCTCAGCCACACCACACTCACATCATACCCAAGGTAACGCCCATGGCAATACCACTCAGTATCATACCACCACTCACACTCTCAGCCACACCACACTCACATCATACCCAAAGTAACGCCAATGACAATACCACTCAGTATCCCACCACTACTCACACTCTCAGCCACACCACACTCACATCATACCCAAGGTAACGCCCATGGCAATACCACTCGGTATCATATACCACCACTCACACTCTCAGCCACACCACACCCACACCATACCCAAAGTAACGCCAATGGCGATACCACTCAGTATCCCACCACTACTCACACTCTCAGCCACACCACACCCACATCATACCCAAAGAAACGCCAATGGCGATACCACTCAGTAGCACACCACCGCTCACTCTCTCAGTCACACCACACTCACATCATACCCAAAGTAACGCCTATGGCAATGATTGCTGATGCATCGATATGCGTGTCCTTGGCGATTACGGTTTCTGCTTTTCGGCGCCCGTCGCCTGCAGCGCGTCTGCGGTTATACCTATTCTGACTGGGAGTGAAAGATTGTGTGCTTGTATTTAGTTGTGTGTGTGTGTGTTTTATATTTAGATATTTGTGTGTTTATATTTAGCTATGTGTCAGTGGTTTTTTTATTAGTTATATAGATGTGTGTATATATTTAACTATGTGTGTGTGTTTTATATTTAGATATATATATGTGTGTTTATATTTAGCTATGTGTCAGTGGTTTTATTTAGTTATATAGATGTGTGTATATATTTAACTATGTGTGTGTGTTTTATATTTAGATATATATATGTGTGTTTATATTTAGCTATGTGTGTGTGGTTTAATTTAGCCATGTGTGTGGGTATATATTTAACTATGTGTGTGTGTGTGTTTATATTTAGTTATGTGTGTGTGGTTTAATTTAGCTATGTGTGTGTGGTTTAAGTTAGCTGTGTGTGTGGTTTAATTTAGCTATGTGTGTGTGTGTGTGTGTTTATATTTAGTTATGTGTGTGTGGTTTAATTTAGATATATGTGTGTGTGTTTATATTTAGCTATGTTTATATTTAGTTATATTTAGTTATGTGTTTGTGGTTTAATTTAGTTATGTATGTGTGTGTTTATATTTAGTTATGTAAGTGTGGTTTAATTTAGATATGTGTGTGAGTGTTTATATTTGTGTGTTTTATGTTTAGTTATGTGTGTGTGTGTGGTTATATTTAGCTATATATGTGTGTGTATTCGTGTTTACAGTTATTTTGACTGGGAGTCAAAGATTGAGTTTCTACATATAGTTGTGTGTGTGTATGAGTACATTCGAATTATACCTCCTTTAGCTGAGCGCCGAAGAGTATTTTTTTATACATTGTTGTGTGTGTGTTTGTATTCGAAATGTATCCCCTCTGGCTTTGAATCGAAGATTGTGTTCCTATATCATATTCATTGGTGTATGCATATATGTGTGTGTGTATTCGAAATATACCCCCTCTGGCTTTGAGTCGAAGATTGTGTTCCTATATTATGTTCATTGGTGTATGCATGTGTGTGTTTGTGTGTATTCGAAATATACCCACTCTGGCGTTGAGTCGAAGATTGTGTTCCTATATCCTGTTCATTGGTGTATGCATGTGTGTGTATGCGTGCTACGTCATAGTTGCGATGACGTGCGGGAGAGCACGCCATGGCCAGGAGGTTTCACGACTTATACGAAATGATTTGGGGCTAGGGAACAGAATTTCAGGTCCTATTTGTGAGGGTTTAGGGTTTTAGGATTTAGTGTAAAGGGGTTTAGGGAATTTGCAGGTGTTATGTATCCACTTTGCCCGGAGGTCCCGGCCCCAAATCGGCATTGAAGACATGCTATGCCGAGTATATGGTGATTCCCAGGTCCAAATGCAATAGGAGAGTATGTTCAGTAAATGCAACGATATATTGCAAACTTTAGATGACGAGAATGGACACGCAATAAGTAACGGTAAAGACCATGCCATGACACAGACACAGATACAGAGACTGCTCATGTGCACGAGAATACACGGACGATGGAATGTATATATATATATATATATATATATATATATATATATATATATATATATATATATATATATATATATATATATATATGTATATATATATATTATCTATACGTGTACGGTTTTATCAACAAGCACAGTAGTATAATCATGCGTAGCACCCGCCCCCTACCTACCTGCCAAATATGGTGCTATCCCCTGGGTCGATGTACTCCATGGCTATGCTGACGTAGTTGCCTATTACACAATCGTCGCCTATGGCCACGTTGTTCCCTAGAAGAACTCCGTCGCCAAACTTCACATTCTTGCCTATCGACACATTTTCACCCATTTCTGCCAATGAAAAACAACCAACCAAATAATATATAAATGAATGAAGAAAAGGAACAGATACAATCAGAGACCGTCACCAGGCCAGCTCTGGATTGCCTGTACAAATGCTATTAAATAGCAAAAACGTTCAATCGCACGCGGGTACAAAAGATGGTGAGTGTGTAGACACGTGTATGTCCGAGGCACACAGGAAGGTCGTATGTACTATACAAATCATTGATACAAGGACCCCCAACTGAAACAGAATGGTAGGATACTACCTATGCGTATATCAAGGGATACAACCATGGCATGTACAAACGTTCTATTCATAAAACCACTCTACGCCCAAACCATGAAAACAGGACGCACAGAGAGCACTTGAGTTTCAACCGACATATACACCCAGCACACATACACATTACATACATACGCGCACACACACCCTGACCAACATACATACTACGCCACATACATACATACATCCATACATACATACATATGTACATACATACATACATCCATCCATCCATACATACATACATACATACATACGTACATACATACATACTCAGATCAACTCATGTGGGTGCGACTGAGTAATTTGATAGAAGCCCTGCACAACACGAAGAAACAGCTATCGATACTGCCCATACGATGACACACTTGTGTGTTTAATACACCTGCACACGTACCCGAACCAACCCCCACAACACCAGACTATCAGCATAAACAGCTATCGATACCGTCCTTACGATGACACACTTGTGTGTTTTGATACACATGCACACGTACCCGAACCAAACCCCACAACACCAGACTATCAGCATAAACAGCTATCGATACCGTCCTTACAATAACACAGTGGTGTGTTTTAATACACATGCACACGTACCCGAACCAACCCCCACAACACCAGACTATCAGCATAAACAGCTATCGATACCGTCCTTACGATGACACACTTTGTGTATTTTAATACACATGCAAACGTACCCGAACCAAACCCCACAACACCAGACTATCAGCATAAACAGCTATCGATACTGTCCTTACAATAACACAGTGGTGTGTTTTAATACACATGCACACGTACCCGAACCAACCCCCACAACACCAGACCTATCAGCATAAACAGCTATCGATACTGTCCTTACAATAACACAGTGGTGTGTTTTAATACACATGCACACGTACCCGAACCAACCCCCACAACACCAGACCTATCAGCATAAACAGCTATCGATACTGACCGTACGATGACGCACTTGTATGTTTCAATTCACATGCACACGTACCCGAACCAACCCCCGCAACACCAGACCAGACCATCAGCATACAATCATATGCTTCAATATGCACACACACGTGCACATATTTCCCCCGCAGAACACAATCAGTTTACAGTCTCAAGTACACGTATTATAGCGTACCTATACTACCAGCTAACACCCACACAGCCACACACACACCACACACATGTACCTGGGCCAGGAAGCGAAGGGGTGACACTCGGGCTGGATGACCTGGTGGGTGAAGGCGAGCTCGTTTGGCTCGGTGTTGGCGAGGTGGAGCTTGTGGCTGAGAGAGGGAGAAATATAGTATAGGCCAAAGGCAGTGGACTGAATGTGAGCATGCACAGACGATATAGCCGCGTATGAATCAAAAGGTATGTACAAACACAGGCAAAGGATTCGTGACCAGACACAGGGCAAATCTGTACTGAGAAGTCATCGAGGACGAGACCGATGGTATGTGCACGTGCGGGAGACCTCGGAACAAGTCTAAAGGGACACAGTACCAATGGAGTATACAGGGTAGACACAAGTGATGATATGTGGTGTTGGCTTCTTCACCAATAGATTCAGAACGAACAAGCTGATACATCCGTACACACACACTACCACACTGACTCTGCGAGAACAAAAAAAACAACTATGCCAAACCGTTCACTCACTACCACGCGACACGTTGAGATCACAAAACCACCAACCAACACAATACCTCACGGACACAGGTATGCATAAACATCTGTTCATGCTCAAGTATACATTCATGTACAAGTATATAAAGCGTAAACGTAAAGTTTTATTGGTTGTTGAGTATATATGCATGCAAACATCTCTATTGATTGTTGAGTTTATATGCATGCATGGACCTCTATTATGTCTCGAGGACCGTATAGCTCTATTGATTCTCAAGTATATATACATACATGTACTTCCAGTCATGTTCGAGTCTATATGCATGCGTGAACTTTCATTCATTTTCGAGTGCATAGGTCACAACTCACCTGTCA
>LUCW03000059.1:17500-25000 GCA_001586965.3 Sphaeroforma sirkka | reverse complement strand
GATCAGCTTGCCTAAGTTGTTTTTCATTGACTGTGAGGTGCTCGGAGGATAGTCCATTTACGTGTGAAAAAAAACGAACGCAGTCCATATTAGAACGACGAAGTAGTTAAGAGTCTTCATTGTGTCCTTTACCAGCGAGAGCGCGTCAATGACTCGCAACGAGTGATAGTTTCCATTCAATATAAGGTTCAATTTTTTCGTAAGTATATATGCATGTCTTACTCGTATGTGAATGACAGTGAATGGTCTATGAATTATCTGCCATGGTTGACCTTGAACTACTTATTGTAAAATTATCTCTGTGATCAGTGATGGTTATCTTCGAGGCTCTAATGTCGACAGATGGTGATTGGTATCTGCAATTATAAGTATCATTGCTTTACTATTATAATCTGACGTTGCTTTGGTGTGTTATAGACGGCTTCTCGTAGCATAGTACTCTTCTCTCTCTTGTGAATGAACATGCTGATGAATGTATCCAGGGCGTGCGGTAAATTTGACGATTCTGTAGTATCTGTAGAAGAGCAGGGTTTATACTTTATTATTATTATAGAATATTTAAAAAAACATTTTACCAAAACAATTCGCATAATTGATTGGTCAGGCTTCCTACCTCACAGAACCGCAAATCATGTAGATTTCATTGGCAAAGTTTAAACCCCGAAAGAGAAAGGTATGCTGAATGCTCATTAGGTCATTTTTTTTACTAAGTCAAAATGGCCATAAATCTAAATATATTCTGGAAACGTTGAAAGTCAGTCAGTCCTCGGTTCTCAGGGCTACTGGCCTCAGGGCCCAGGGCTCTCTCTCTCTCTCTCTCTCTATAAACTCTCTATAGAGTGAGCAATAGAACATACACCCGTAGTGACAACTATAGGGCCATCACGACATAAACGTTTTTAAAAATGTACACGTATATATAATATGTATGTATGTACAGACGTTTACAACTTTTTTTTTTATATAAAAAAAAGTATTTTGCCGTTGCTCGCCTGCGTTAAAAAACCGACCTTCAAGAAAAAAACTTGGATCTGAAATTCGATTATGCCCTTTTATGCTAAAAGAAAAAACTTAAAATGTCAGGCGAATGAAAGAAAGGGAATCAAAGAAAAATGTTGAAATATAATTTCTATAGGAAAAAAAGGCTATGAAATATGGATGACCTATGTAAAAAATCCAAAAAGTCTAAAAATAAATGTAAACATAAACCAAACTTGAGGTGTGCAGTACGATTAGACCTGGTGCCTACATATTCGATCGAATTCAGAATATAACGAAAAAGCCAAAAGGGAGAGTAATAGAAATACTGCTTGACAATAGCTATTGTTATAGTGGAGTCACGCACACAGCAAAAAAATAAATTATATACACTGAGGTCTCAGGTCTGACTGTCTGTGGGAGGTACCTGTACAACCGGTACGTACAAATACACTGTATCAACTCGTCTGAGGTCTAAAGACCATACTAAGGACCGAGGGTTTGAGTCACTCTGAGGCCCCGGTCGAGAGGGACTTCAAGGAGTGAAGATTACGAGAGAAACTCATGATACTGTATTTAAAATAATATTTAGTGGAGAACTGGAGATGTATAGTGTAAACATTGTAGTCAGGCACAAGTCACTATTTATTCACATAAATAGTTGTACTCCATTCTCAGTAGTTCAGGACTTCAGTAGTGAGTGGTCGGTGCTCTCTGAAATATTTGATTAAAATACATATTTTTAAAATAAAATAAAATACATATATAGGCCCCAGGGCCAGGCACTAAAGGGCCCCAGTCCCCAGTCCCCAGTCCCCAGGTCCAGGGCAATCTCTATCTAGAGGCGAGAGGCCCCATGCCCCAGGCCCGAGAGACATTCGGTTTTTCTCTGATAAAAAACCTTGAAAACTAAGTTTATATTTAAGGTCATTCCTTACCATTATGTAGGACTTATTTCGGGCCTAAAATTTAGCGCGGTCCGTGACAATCCATGTTTTGTAAATAGTTCGCTACTGGCCAGTGACTGGGCAGAGGACGAAACCAGGATTAAACGATCCTGGTTCGGGTGATATAAATTCAAAATATGTAGCTTTTTAAAATACTGTATTTTTTTAATGTACTATATTCAATATATTCATGCCCATACGATGAATTACCTAAACAGGTATTAAAAACAAACTAATTTCGAGTATCTTGTCGTAAACTTCAAAATCATATATTTAGATATCCCAGAGAGGGTTAATAGTATATTGTGTGGAACTGGAGAACAAGAGAGGGAGAGGCCGAGAGGCCGAGAGGGTGGCTAAAATCCGGTTGAAGACCGAAAAGGTAATATATAGTATGGGAATCGTTTTGTACGAGGCAAGAGACGCTCACAGAGACTGAGTTCCGCATTAGCTTGTAACAGACACATTCACATCCCGTATCGTAAGATACCAGAGTGAGTGTACTTCTGGTCCGGACATAGGTATAACATTATCTACATAGCATCAATTCGTCGCGCACACAGCACAATACAGCATGCTCCGTTCGTTAGTGAACGCCTCTAAGGGGCGCATTGGCCGAAGTGGCAGTCGTCTGCTACACGCGACCAGACAACTCGGAGACAAACCCAAGACTGTTGAAGTCACTGTCAATGGCGAGAAAATCGAAGTGCCAGCGGCTGCTACTGTTCTCCAAGCCTGTGAGGCTGCAGGCATCGAAGTACCACGCTTTTGTTATCACGAACGGTAGGTGATTTCCTGTCTATCTGCATATAACCTGGACTATCCAACTCGATATGCAATAACTATATATATATATATATATATATATATATATATATATATATATATATATGTATATATATATATATATAAACATATGAATAAATATATGTGTGTGTATGTATGTATATGTGACTGTAGGTATGCATATATGTATATATGAACATACACACACACACACACATATATATATATATATATATATATATATATATATACATATGTGTGATATTGTTTATTATATGTATATATATAAATTTTACGTGTGTGTGCAAATGTAAAGCATGTGTTTGTATGTATGTATGCATATATCTCTATAAATCCCATGTATTTTTTGTATAGCGTTGCATGTGTGTATGTATGTGTGTGTATGATTCTATATTATATATATATATATATATATATATATATATATATATTATACATATATCTATATCTACATCTATATATGTATATGTATGCTTACTATATATATATATAATATATATATATATATATATTATACATATATATATATATATATATATATATGTATATATGTGTGCGTACATACACATGTACATATCTCTGTGTATATATGCATATGTGTAGCCCCATTGTTTAACTCATGAATATATCGATTTATTTGTGTATGTCTCGATATATATATATATGTCAGAAGAATATCTAGATATCTACACCTATACCTATATATGTACCACTATACTTATGCATATACATACACATACGGATATACACATATATATGCATATGCATACACATGAATTTACGTATACATATATTTAAATTTGTATTCATTTTACACACACATATATATATATATATATATATGTATATATGTATACGTATACATATACTTATACATGCATAATTACATAGGTGCATACTTGCGTGCATATATATATATATATATATATATACATATATGTGTGTGTGTGTGCGTGTGTGCGTGTGTGGTTTTTATATATATTTTCCCATTTGCACGTGCATCATAAAATTACCATATCGTCAATTGCCATATCGTCAAATAACCCGTACTACCTACTGTGTGAAGAGAACCAATCTTGTTTAGGCGTATGACCTATCGATCCATTCGTAGACCATACGCTCTGGTAGTGTCTCGTACTCGCATAGTTTCTTATTGTCATAAAGCGACAGCTTTTCGTGTCTACATGGTAGCCTACCCTGTGCGTGTCGTGTCTGCAAATGTTACACTGACATTCCTCTCCTATATAAATATCAATATGCTTCCGCCATCTCTATCAGTATCCCCGTTCAAGTCTTCTTTCTTCTTCTCTCACCCACTATATCTGTCGATCTATTGAATTGCAATACCTACCTGTAGATTGGCTGTCGCGGGTAACTGTCGTATGTGTCTCGTTGAGGTCGAAAAGGTCCCTAAACCCGTGGCCTCCTGCGCTTGGCCTGTAATGCCGAACATGAACATTAAGACAGACACACCTGTGACAAAGAAGGTATTGACTTCGTCGGTGTTACAACACTTTCTGACGGGATGCAGTGAACCTGTATTGCGTATGTACACACTTGTATTGGGTTCCGATGAATGTCACGCATGTGGCGGTGTATGTACGAGTGTGTAGCTGTTCCGTTCTGTAGCCTGTATCTGCCTGCAGGCTTGATACCGTATAATAAGCGATGAAGTATAATATATATATTCATCCAGGTAGGGTTTAAGTGATCTTTAAATCGTGCTGTGTTCACTTTCGTTCACTGACTGGTGTGCGAATGGGCGATGGACTGGTGCATTTTTAGTCACGATCAATCTACAGAACTTCGTATTATGGTGATTAAGCTGTTATATATATATATATATATATATTTGTATATATAATTGTATATGTTTCCTGGCACTATCAGGCATGCGAAGGTACGATATAAGTTCTCCTTGTGGCTGTATACCTGTAAACAAACTTATTTTATCTCATCTTTCTTGTATCGTATTATCTACCCTTCTCTTCGCACTATCAGGCACGTGAAGGTGTGATGGAGTTCCTCCTGGTGAACCACCCTCTAGACTGTCCTATCTGCGATCAAGGAGGCGAGTGTGATCTGCAGGATCAGAGCATGGTGTTTGGAGGGGACCGCTCTCGTTTCACGGACATGCACCGCTCAGGAAAGCGAGCTGTGGAGGTGAGTTGTGTGTAATAATCTAGTTATGTGTTTATCTAGTGTGTATCTATCTAGCTATGTGTATCTATCTAGTATGTGTCTATCTAGTTATGTGTGTCTATCTAGTGTGTATCTATCTAGCTATGTGTGTCTATCTAGTGTGTATCTATCTAGCTATGTGTGTCTATCTAGCTCGCAATCTGATTTATGAAGAGAATCGAAAAAGCGCTGTCTATATGGGTCATCTGGCCCATGCTTGCGATTTCACTTCCCACTGACGCTTTGATCTATTTATAAAATTCTAAAGTCGCTGAATATGTTGCCCGTGTAGATCGAGGATAAGAATATTGGTCCTTTGTCAGTATATGCGATACCATTTCCTACACAAAATGCGATCTATAAATATAATTAGGTCGGTTGTTGGTCTGCGTATAAAATTCAGGTTTAGAACTTTCCATTGGTTCATCAATAATTCGCACTCGGGATCTGATCTATAAATAGAATTTAGAAATCGCGTTAGATGTCTACCCATGTATAATCCAGGATAAGAATCTGGTTCTCTGGTCAATTAATAATTCCCACTTGAAACCTGATCTAAAATTAGAATCAAAATATTGCGTTCTCATGTCTTTTATATATAATCCTGGATAAGAACATAGATCCTTTTGCCACTATCATTGTCACTGTCAGTCTCCGATATTTTCCCGTTTTAGTTTGATGATTTATAATTAGAATCTAAAAGTCGATATATATATATATATATATATATTTATATATATAACTTCTGTGCCTAATCCAAGATAAGTACATGGGTCCTTCTGCCACTGTCACTTCCGATATTTTCAAATAGAATCTAAAAGTTGATATATATATATATATATATATATATATATATATATATATATATCATCTGTGTCTAATTCAGGATAAGAACATGGGACCTCTAGTCAAGACTGAGATGACCCGTTGTATCCAGTGCACGCGATGCATTCGGTTTGCAAATGATGTGGCGGGCATTGATAGTCTCGGATCAACTGGCCGTGGCAATGACATGCAAATTGGTGTGTATGGTGGTATATGTGCATGTGTGTGTGATAGAATGCAAGTTTGTTATTGCTATGAAGTAGTGACATGAAAATGTGTGTATGGTGGTTATATGTACATGTGTGTGATATAGAATGCAAGTTTGTTACTGCTATGTAGTAGTGACATGCCAATAGGTGTGTATGGTGGTATATGTACATGTGTGTGTGATAGAATTCAAGTTTGTTAGGCTATGTAGTACTGGCATACCAATAGGTGGGTGTATGCTTGTATATCGTTGTAGGTGTATGCTTGTATATCGTTGTAGGTGTGTGCGAAGTTGGTGCATGGAGATGGCTGACGTATGCCTGTCTTTTGCTCTCATCGTACTTATTAATGTAGCCCTTTCTTGGCGTCGTCTGCATATATCTCCCACTCTGTCACACAACACACATAAATACACATCTGGACACGCTATCGTACACACGTTCGCGCGTTTATACACACCTCCACATACACTCGCTGTCTCCCCCTCTTTTGCACACTCTCACCTTCTGTTTCCCGTCACACACACACACACTTATACACACTTATACTCACTTGTACACACAGGTACATACGTAGAGAAGTGTCTTAAGACCGAGATGTCCGGCAATGTCATTGATCTGTGTCCCGTTGGCGCCCTAACCTCTCGGCCGTACGAGTTCAAAGCGCGCTCGTGGGAGTTGCGCAAGAATGAGAGCATCGATGTGATGGACGCATGTGGTTCCAACATCCGCATCGACACACGGGGTGGCGAAGTTATGCGAGGTAGGTATTGGGGGGTGGTATGTAGGTATGTTTAAGCTAGTGGTATGTAGGTGTATAAGCTAGTGGTATGTAGGCGTGTATAAGCTAGTGGTATGTAGGTGTGACTTGGTAGGCACACTCGTGGGTGTGGCGCAAGAACGAGAGCATCGATGTGATTAACGTGTGTGGCTCCAACATCCGCATCGACACAGGATGGCGAAGCTATGCATGTTCTTCTCAGACCTATTGTGACTGGTAGCCATGCCCACCTCTGTGAGTGTATGGTAGGAGAGTATATTGGAGCATCGCATGCTCGCAAGCGCTCACCCGTGCACCCGACTGTATAAGGGTGTATCTACCAACCCACAGCACTATTCCGCTTTATCGAACAAATCAGAGAATAGGATATGTGAGCAACCCTTCATCTCCCTCACGGACGCTGTCGTCATAGCCCGGATGCGTGTACATCTCTCACCCCCACAGTACTCCCAACCTAGTCTTGTCCTAGTCCTGTTTCAATATTGTCCTAATCCTATGTACGTGTACTTCTCTCACCCCCACAATACACCCAATCTTGTCCTGTGTTAGTCCTGTTCCAATATTGTCCTAATCCTGTGTACTTGTACCTCTCCCACCCCACAGTACTCCCGCGCCTGAACGAAGAGATCAACGAGGAGTGGATCCACGACAAGACGCGCTTCTCGTACGATGGTCTAAAGCGCCAACGTCTGCAGACGCCCATGCTCAAGGAGGCTGGCAAGTTCCGTAAGGTGTCGTGGGAGGAGGCCTTGCAGGTAGCCGCCCGAAAGATCCA
>LUCW03000059.1:0-12500 GCA_001586965.3 Sphaeroforma sirkka | reverse complement strand
TGAATAGAAGCGCTTGCGGCGTGTTACCTTGCTGTAGTCGTTTCATAGACGTATGCATTTTATTCTGGTTCCCGCTTCACATTCAATATTTTTAGCCGTACATTTTTTTTTCTCTCGGTTACCGATGGTATCTCAATTGACCTACGAATATACACTGGTGCATACACAGACAATCCTCTGCCCTGAGATCCGAGGCCAAGCTATCCAGCAACCCCATGAAGGCGTCGATCAACACCCTCAAGGACTTCTACATGACTGACTCTATCAGCAGAGCATCTGTAACCATGTCTAACTGTGTCAAGGCGGTAGACACCATGGACGGTTGAGCCTATGGCTGAATGCGTGCGCCCTTTTGGTTACATGCATGTGCTAGGTCGTGTGGTATTTCCCGACTGACGGGAGCTGCACAAAGAGACAGATAGCGACGGTTTGAACCACTTCATTCAAGCGTCTGAGTTTTCTTATCAGGCTGAGGCAAAGGGAATGAAAGGATTGCTACCAAGCCAATTTGTCGATACTACTGGCACGTGCTTAGACTTTTCGTGTATCGTCATAATTGTACATATCTTGCAAACCTTGCCGCGATGTGTTTGTATTTTTTTAACGACTGAGGTGAGAGGCGTGCCTCTGAGCAAGATGGCTCTAGTGCGGCGGTTGCGTGGTCCTGTTGTTCCAAATGGCTCAAAACGATATTATAGTCATGACAAATTCGGTAGTTGTTAGTTAAGGTGTTTTCTCCTACAACGTTTGGTATATAAAGCAATGTAAACTTCGTTGATCGCGCTGGGATATCTATGTAGCATTGCCAGCATGCCAGATATCGACCCCGCCCATCCTCTTCACGTATCTAATTTGAATTTTTGTTCATATCACACTATACAATCAAGTTTCTCTCTTCTTATTATGCTACAAAATATAAGTTTCTCTATTCATAATTTCAAACAGAATCTATCCAAGTTTTTCTATTCAATTATGTTACAAACTTTCAAGTTTCTCTATTCATATTTTATTAACAGAATCCGAGTTTCTCGATTCATAAATGACACATAATTCCAATTTTGTACTAACCATACGATACAGAGAGTAATTGTAATGGAACTTATTCTACATTAGAGTAAAAGTTGAGAGAATGCGCAAATCGTAGTCGAAACATGTTTTTTAATACAGGCAGAATGTAGCTAAGTTTTAAGTTAGAAGTACGCTAGGAAAAACGGGGTCAACCACGGCAAACCCTAAAGAGGTTGACTGCTTACGTATTTAATTACGTAAGCTGATAATCAAGTCTGAGTGTTCATCAATTCGAGAAAGGGTGCAACTTGCCGACAGATGTTGGGGAAAAAATAGTGCGTAGGTACTAATATCGGACACCGAGGTTACTCATCAAGCTGGTGGAGTTAAAGAAGGTTTTCACTGCTGAAAGAGCAGTTTTTTCTAGTTATCTTGGAGTATTACAACAATTGCACCAATAGAGCGCATTTAATAGATAATAAGTACATTAATATATGATATTTACAATCATACAAACAAGGGTATACAGCAACGTGTTGCTAAAGGGGGGGCATTATAAATATGCGTCTAAATTATTTATAACAATACAGTATTATTTTTTTCGAGCTCTGTGAAAAAAATATATTTAATTTTATGAAAGGCCAATGTCAATATGTCGAAACGACAAGTTTACAAATATGAGCACACTGATAATCAATGATAATGATAAACATAATCTATATAATTCGGTTGTGCTCGGCTAACACATATAATGAGTGGCACCCAATGGTCCCGTATATCGAACGCCGGCTACTGATCATAACTTGACACAGCAAACGAGTGATCACATTTTATGTTTCATAAAGCAAGGGTTTTATTTTGGATTTTAGGGTTTAGGGATGGTTCCATCTGTCGAGCACAGCCCACTGGTAGCTTCGCTGTACAGTTGCACAGTTGCGCTGACACTCGCAAACTGATGATCATCTTTTATATTGTGCTACAGAATCCAAGTTTCTCTATGCATAGGTCACAGATGTCTTTGCCGCAACCAGGTTCGTATTGCATGTAGCTATATGGGAATATCAATATTTGATGGCAATAAACGAGATCTTCAATGCTAATGTAAAAGTATTGGCAAGCCGATATAAATTCAATAAAGTAGTACTTACCCGCTCAAGAAGTAACCATAAGGCTTCATACAGGGGGACACTATTCATATTGTGCTACAGAATCCAAGTTCCTCTATTCATATATTACTACAAAACCCGAGTTTCTCTACTCATATTTTTGCTACACAAGTTTCTCTATTCATTTTTAAATCCAGAACTCTGATATCCCTGCTTATGTTATGCTACACTATTCAAGTTTCCCTATTTACAACAAATTTCTCTATTTATATAATTTTTAAAATATTTGAAAAAACGACAAAGATTCTAAGTTTCTTCTTTATATTCACCTATATACTACATACTTCACGCAACTATTACGAGCCAACAATCATCCTTCTAAATGGTATCTGCTCTCATTTCCAATATCCACAGGAAGAAAACAATAACGTTTTCTTGTAATGAAATGAATATGGCTATGCTTTGATTTCTACTGAATCGAAAATTTACCTCCGTGTTGTATTGGTACACAGCTTTTTATTTGGTTAACAGCGTGGAGCATACCTTACCTATTTCTCATTCATCTCAATCATCGATGTATCATAGTAAGCCTGCCGAAAAGGTACCGAAGTTTGCATTGTCACATCCGTGGCAATCTTGTGCTATTTCATATAGTTGTGTGAATGTATGTACCCACCCATTTGCCCATGATTACTTACTTCGACATCAGCTTCCAGCTGCTTCTGGCAGTCCCTTATACTTGAGACTAGGTTGAGTGAGCCTCGATTCTCGAACGATTCAACACTTGGGTGACTCAATCGAGAGCTAAAGCATGGGCCAACCGTTGAAAACCAGGTCCGCTTCACTAAATATTTTTTTTTGGGTAAGGAGTAATATGGGAAGCACATTGTGTCGATCGAAGGTCTTAAATATCTGCAAATCGAGATTGTGTTCGAACTTGCAGTTGCATTTCACTAACGCTCCCTTCACTTAGCGTGCTGTTTGTTGTACACTTTGCTTTGATCAGGCTGTATGATGTATGTACCATCATTTCCGTCGAAATGTCTAATTATGCCCTTTCATACTGTTTGCTTATCGATTGTCTGTATGGTCATAGTTTCACTGATAGTGTAAACATTTCTCTTCTGATACATTCTTTGCAACCTCAACTACACGCAACACTGCAATTACATCTATTGCTACATAAACGTGCTATGATTCACTTAATTCCGACTGCTGCGACCAATTGCACAATCGAATGTCTGCAGGTTTAGGTATCATCTTGCAAGCATTTAGCTAAGCTCGTCATTTGCTGTTTATTACTGACGATACCAATACATTCTTGGCAACACTTTCAAAGTCACGTTCGAACCTTGTCGAATCGCCGTTGACATTCACACCATAAAAAAGACTTTGTCCGTGAATAATGATATCTTTCCCTCCTCCGTAACTGTATAATAAGTTTGTGAGTCCGGGACCTGGCTTTTCAATCAAAGTAGGTAATATGATGCAACAACGAAAACGCAATAGATAGTATATTGAGTTATCTAATTGTATACCAACCGTAGGAGTGAAATTTGACGTGTTTTATGTCCCGCATCTGTCATAATGACAAATTCGAAAATATTGAAAAGTCACTATATGTACATTCACCCTTTTTCTCGATGAAAACGTACTGAAATAATGATCAAATATGTACATGTACATTTAGCGACTATTCTATTGTTTTGGTGTACATTTAGTGGCTTTATAGTGCAAAATTTGATTAAATTTAAACTAAAGAGCCTTCGGGTATATCATTTTTGTTTTCAAAGGAGCCCATCCTACATCGCATGCGATCCAACTTTTTTTTTCTCGCCCATGGCCCAAAGTCTGTATTGGGCACATACATTCTTGCCATTGTAAACTTCGATGGAAATTACTAGGTTTCAAACTATATTAAACTAAGTGCGAGACTCTAGAAGTTCACGGTCACGTGCATCTTCAAAAAAAGGTGTTAAGTATATTATCACGCAACTGGTGCCAGGGTAGGGCTTTCCAGTTGGGCTCATGAGCCTTCAAGATAGTTCGCCATTCACCTGGCTCACAGAAATGAATAAAAGCATTCATCATCTGCTTATCCTTAAGGCTGGCAGACTCCTTAAGTTGGTCGAAGGCCTTCAGTGTCTCCACTGTACTCTCATTAGTAGAGAAATCGACCTCAGCCTGCGCGTTACCTAGCTGCTTTATAAAGCTTGATTCTAAGTGTTCACGAGGCTCATGCTCAGTGCTACGGGCTGCTAGTGCCAAGATGGTGTTTATTTCCTTTCTCTTGTTATCGA
Organism: Sphaeroforma sirkka; assembly: GCA_001586965.3. Classification (NCBI taxonomy): domain Eukaryota; class Ichthyosporea; order Ichthyophonida; genus Sphaeroforma; species Sphaeroforma sirkka. The sequence continues at coordinate 8,086 of LUCW03000059.1, read as the reverse complement.
TTAGATAACAAATGTTATCCGCTTTCCTATCGTCAAGGTCAGAGTCATTCAATAGACGGTCCTCAAGGACTTGCATACCAGAGCGTAATAGCCTGAGACGAGTATGTCTGGTTCTCACTTCCTCATCCTCAGGATTAGAGCGGGAACTCTCTAACGAGGTACTGGTGTAGCGATTGCCAAAATCGTGATTACCAGGGTTAGTTGGCAAATGAGGGTCGATATTACGAGGATGGTAAGCCTCATCGAGTTCCATACGATCATATCCTCTGACAGGGTTAGGTTTGTCAAGAGGATGGTCAATGGTAGCATCAGAGCTATAGAGATTAAATTTTGAAATATTTCCTCTCTCACCAGTGGTAACTGGCTTAGTGGTACATGTACTGGCTGATAAACCAGTAGGTCTCGGGTTCGAAACTCGGCTCGGAATTTTCTTCTTCTTCGGTATAGGAAGAATATCAGCCACGTGGGACACGATAGAGGGGTCCACAACTGATACTGCCGCTAGCTCCTTCAAGAGCGCTTCAGTGCGGTTCAATTGGCGTCGAGATTGAGAGGATCCAACCACTCGTTGTCGAGTTATGGCGTCCTCAACTTCGGCCCCAAGATTTGAGCTGAATGGAATGGCTTCTCCATCGATGGCGAAACCGAAATTTTCGGACAGGTCCAATACTTCCTTTTCACTTCGGATTTGTGCTGGAGTGTCCTTTAGATGTGGAGTTATAATGTCCCCGACATTCGTATCCACGAATTTTCCAGCCTTTCGATGTTTATCCCCAATATTTGACGGCACGTGGTCAGGGGGCAAGCTGGGGTCCTGAGCTTCACTCTTAGGTGATACACGGACGCTGGCGAGCCTTTCCGCGGTAGTAGATACCTCTTCTTCCAAGGCTTTAGGATCCGACGAGTCATCCTCAGAATTATCCTCTGTAACAACCTCAGAATTGGCTTCCCCAACAGTTTCCTCGGCAGGCTCAACTCCAGACAGGCTAGGTGTTTCCACAGGGGCCTCAGGAACCTCGGCAGGCTTAGCAGGCTTAGAGCTAGCGGCTCCCTTGCCTTTAGAAGTACCCTTAGCCATAGTATTTGCTGGATAGTAAATCGATGTTAGACAATCTAAAAGCAGTACACCACTGTAACTACTAAATAACTGGAAAATATGTAAACTTCGATGGAATTTACTAGGTTTCAAACTATATCAAACTAAAATACAATTTAATCAGTTAGGATTTAGCAGTGGTAGCTTGTGTAAGAATGATCGGGACTGCCTCTTGTTAAGAGCCTAAATATCCTCGATCACACAGGGCGTACCTCTAGCTGTTCTTTATTGAATAATTTTCACTAGAAGTACTAAGTGTTCATGACCACTTGCCTAATTTGTAAATAGACATAATAACGTAAGTCACGTTAATACATTAGCTGATATAAATAAAGTTCCATCTGAAGAAAAGTTAAAAAAAAAAAAAAAGACTTATTGGATTTTGGAGATTGGCGGAGGACCAAAATCTATAAGTAGTAGTTCGGAGATTATAAAATTTAGTTTATAATATCCTACATCTACTAATGTCTCAAATAGGTCCAAGTAGATGAGTCATACCAAATACTCAGGCTATTGGAGCCATCAAAGTGAATGTAGAACACTTTGGAAATATTGGAAAAAGAGCTTGTACTAAATTATTTAAAATACAAATAAAAACCAATGTATTATCTCAATTGATCTTGATATTTTAGACTGACCGGAGGCCGTATTTCTACATAGCCCCAGTAGCTTTTAGAACTACGAACGTACGTTAAGATACGATCTAGTTGGTAAAGCGAAAACCAAAGTAAAAACGGTTTCGGTCATGACTTACCCTGTGGATGGTGTCCCATTCCAAGTAGCAACCGACGCTTCAGATCGAGCGGTAGGTGGAGTGCTTTACCAAACGATAAATGGTAAACCGCGCTACATACAATTCTTTAGCAAGAGTTATAATAAGAGTCAACGGAATTACCCTACCGTTAAACAAGAGCTCCTTGCTATAGTTACTGCGCTAAGACAGTTTAAAGACTACCTTTATGGAAGTTACTTTACTGTCGCCTGTGATCAAAAGTCTTTAACATACTTAAAAGATATGAACCCTGATTCACAGTTGGTGAGCCGCTGGCATGACATTATTGCCAAGTTCGCTTTTAATATAACACACATTCCAGGAATACATAACCATCTTCCTGACATGCTCTCTCGACTTGTGCCCGACTACCAGAAAACAGTCAAAGAGTTATTAGCAACCGATTGGATGCTAAATAAGAAATGGTTTAACCTCGCTCAATCACGATGGGGTCCATTTACTGTTGATATGTTCGCCGCAGAACATAACAAACAGGTTTCTGAATATAGGTCGTTGACTCATCCTAAAGGTGATGCATTTCAGCTTGACTTATCAAAGCATAATGCGTGGGCTAACCCACCTTGTCAACTTATCGCACAGTTGTTAAATTATGTTAATATTACTAAATCTACCATTACGCTGTGTTGTCCCTTACGTAACTCCGACCCATGGATACGTGATTTAATTAATATGATTCAAGACGAACCTATTTATGTCGACCGTGAAACCGACACGTTCTTGTATCAGGGATCCTATTCTATTAAGAAGACGCCTTGGAAACACACCATTGTTTGTCGCATCGGTCCTGCAGGTACCACTAAGTGGAAACCCTCAACCGAATTCTTAGCTAAACTAGAGGTCTAAAGAGTTTGAACAAAAGCTCAAGACTCGTACAACACATGCACCCAACAAGATTGTAGTCGAGGTAATGCCGATTGAAACGGCATTAGATCGTAAAAAACATGGGACTAGCTAAGGCCATGGAACAAAGACTCAAAACTCTAAGAGAACCTGAAGCTCGCACTCAACTACTTAAAGCGCTGCTTAAAGAACAGCCAGGAGTTGCGAAACAACTGAAGAAGATACTTCAACAATCCAATGTTGTCAATTATGTATCTCAGGACTCTACCCTCCTGATACTGAGGTTGCCCTTTCCAACAGGACTATGGTTCATCCAGCCAGCGTTACGCAGAATCTGACTGACTTAGAGGAGCTCGAAAGTAGAGTTAAAATTATACATAATTTAACGCATCGAGCATATGAGCATATGTAGAAATACGGCCTCCGGTCAGTCTAAAATATCAAGATCAATTGAGATACTACATTGGTTTTTTATTTGTATTTTAAATAATTTAGTACAAGCTCTTTTTTTTCCAATATTTCCAAAGTGTTCTAAATTCACTTTGATGGCTCCAATAGCCTGAGTATTTGGTATGACTCATCTACTTGGACCTATTTGAGACATGGATGTAGGATATTATAAACTAAATTTTATAATCTCCGTATATTATAGAATCTCCAAAATCCAATAAGTCTTAGATGGAACTTTATTTATATTATATTTACAAATTAGGCAAGTGGTCATGAACACTTAGTACTTCTAGTGAAAAATTATTCAATAAAGAACAGCTAATGTATAACGCCCTGTGTGATCGAGGATATTTAGGCTTCTAGTGAAAATTATTCAATAACAAGAGGCAGTCCTGATCATTCTTACACAAGCTACCACTGCTAAACTTAACTGACTAAATTGTATTTTAGTTTAATATAGTTTGAAACCTAGTAAATTCCATCGAAGTTTACATATTTTTTTCAGTTATTTAGTAGTTACAGTAGTGTACTGCTTCTAGACTGTCTGACATCGATTTACTATCCAGCAAATACTATGGCTAAGGGTACTTCTAAAGGCAAGGGAGCCGCTAGCTCTAAGCCTGCTAAGCCTGCCGAGGTTCCTGAGATCCCTGTGGAAACACCTAGCCTGTCTGGAGTTGAGCCTGCCGAGGATACTGTTGGGGAAGCAAATTCTGAGGTTGGTACAGAGGATTATTCTGAGGATGACTCGTCGGATCCTAAAGCCTTGGAAGAAGAGGTATCTACTACCGCGGAAAAGGCTCGCCAGCGTCCGTGTATCACCTAGGAGTGAAGCTCAGGACCCCAGCTTGCCCCCCCCCCGACCACGTGCCGTCAAATATTGGGGATAAACGTCGAAAGGCTGGAAAATTCCTGGATACGAATGTCGGGGGCATTATAACTCCACATCTAAAGGACACTCCAGCACAAATCCGGCGTGAAAAGGAAGTATTGGACCTGTCCGAAAATTTCGGTTTCGCCATCGATGGAGAAGCCATTCCATTCAGCTCAAATCTTGGGGCCGAAGCTGAGGACGCCATAACTCGACAACGAGTGGTTGGATCCTCTCAATCTCGACGCCAATTGAACTGCACTGAAGCGCTCTTGAAGGAGCTAGCGGCAGCAGCAGTTGTGGACCCCTCTATCGTGTCCCACTTGGCTGATATTCTTCCTATACCGAAGAAGAAAAAAAATTCGGGCCGGGTTTCGAACCTGAGACCTACTGGTTTACCAGCCAGTATGTTTTTACCACTAAGCCAGTTACCACTGGCGAGAGAGATAATATTTCAAAATTTAATCTCTATAGCTTTGATGCTACCATCGACCATCCTCTTGACAAACCTAACCCCTGTCAGAGGATATGATCGTATGGAACTCGATGAGGCTTACCATCCTCGTAATATCGACCCTCATTTGCCAACTAAACCCTGGTAATCACGATTTTGGCAATCGCTACACCAGTACCTCGTTAGAGAGTTCCCGCTCTAATCCTGAGGATGAGGAAGTGAGAACCAGACATACTCGTCTCAGGCTATTACGCTCTGGTATGCAAGTCCTTGAGGACCGTCTATTGAATGACTCTGACCTTGACGATAGGAAAGCGGATAACATTCGCTATCTAATCGATAACAAGAGAAAGGAAATAGACACCATCTTGGCACTAGCAGCCCGTAGCACTGAGCATGAGCCTCGTGAACACTTAGAACCAAGCTTTATAAAAGCAGCTAGGTAACGCGCAGGCTGAGGTCGATTTCTCTACTAATGAGAGTACAGTGGAGACACTGAAGGCCTTCGACCAACTTAAGGAGTCTGCCAGCCTTAGGATAAGCAGATGATGAATGCCTTTATTCATTTCTGTGAGCCAGGTGAATGGCGAACTATCTTGAAGGTTCATGAGCCCAACTGGAAAGCCCTACCCTGGCACCAGTTGCGTGATAATATACTTAACACCTTTTTTTTGAAGATGCACGTGACCGTGAACTTCTAGAGTCTCGCAAGTTCTTTGCGAACGATACCACTATTCGAGGTGCTCTAGCTCATATGACACATATGAATACTGGATGGGTGGTCGTACCTATACTGGCGAATATTTATTAATTTGTCAGATGATGGAGACTCTGGGAGCTAACCTCTTTAAGAAAGTCAATGATGACATCATCGCCTATGGTGATTTGCGATCTATGCCTTGGTCTGTCTTTGAGAAGATAGTACACAAGCATACCAATTCCTCTACTAGAGTACTTAGTACCACGAGCTACACCCAGCCCACTAAGCGAAACGCAGTAGAGACTAATACTGCGCGTAGTACTAAGAAACCTCGCACTACTACTGGAGGGGGGGTACTGGCTCTACTTCTACCGAACCGAAAGGTGATAAGAAGGTGAGAGCGCCTTGCAAGAAGTGTGGTTACAACCTCACAAAACGTAATGGCAAGTGGAATGGTAGACACGACCCTGTTAAGTGTGCACCAGGCAAGCCAGATTTTGGACACTATATGAAAGAGTGTGCTACTTGCAAGGGTACTAACGGTTGGCACAAAGAGGATTGCAAGGACTTACCAGACGTCCAAGTTAAGCACTGACAGTACCATATGTGCGCACTAGAGCAAGATTATGAGAAAATGTTCAATAAAATCTATACCAAAGGAGATGAACGTATCTTTCAAACAGTTTTCGTAAATGGAGAAAAGTTATGGCACTATTTGATCCAGGGGCTGAAGTCTCTGCTATTCTCATGCCGAGTAGCCTACGCTACAGATATGGCTGTCCATAACGAAACAACTGATTTAATCTTGGGAAATGGCAAAGTTACTACTTGCGAACAAGCCATTGACTATGCACACATAATGCTGTCAGATAGAAGAGAAGTGAAGACTCACCTAATCGTTACTGACATGTCTCAGAAATACGATTTAATTATAGGTATGACTGATCTTCTCAGTTTAGGTATAACACTCACTGGTCTGCCTAATGGGCTAGACCCGAATAAAGATCAGTCAGATGATAATATGTTAAAGATACCTAAACCTCCGGAAGGTGAAGCAAAGGATATGATTCCGCACTTCACCGATATAATTATGGACTTAATTATACAAAACAGGAAGATTGCAATAACTGACTGGTGTATGTTTAAGTTCTCTAATGGGTACGTTAGACTTGACTTAACAAACGTCGACTTCTCTAAGTTAAAGTGTCCTTCACATAACTACGTGAGTTGGAGACACAAAGACGTTGTCAAAACCCAAATCGAAGATTGGTTAAAACAGGGTCTAATTGAAATCAATTATGATGCAACCCCAGTTAACTTAGCTCTCTTAGCGGTCGATCAATATAAATCTGATGGAACGTTTAGTAAAACAAGAGTAGTACTAGACCTGTCGCCAATCAACAAACTAATTCCGCAACATAGTTTTCCTTACCTAAGATAAGCGAGATACTACGCAAAATGGAGGGTGCGACTATCTTTCCAAGATAGACTTAAAAGCTGCATTCCATCAACTACAAATATATCAGCCTCATAGGAAATACTTTTCCTTTACTTGGCAAGGTAAGAAGTACCAGTTTAAAGGTGCACCTGAAGGCTTACACATGTTACCTTTTCTTTCTTCCAACAAGTTATGATGGAACTATTTGCGGACCTGTCGTATAACGTATCAGTCTATTTAGATGATATAGTTATCTTTACAAAGACAGCACATGAACATGCTAAACTCGTTAAAGAAGTCTTAAAGCGACTTAATCATGCTAAACTTAAGATTAACGAAGACAAGTGTTCTTTTGCTAAAGATACTATACACTTACTTGGCTACAAAGTATCTGCAGCAGGTAGAAATTGATCCTGGCAAGAAACAGTTTCTGTTGATTTATCAACACCAATTACTGGAAGAGATGTGAACTCTGTGTGTGGGTTTGTTAACTTCTTCTCGATTCGGTACCGCATCTTTCTCATTACTTAAAGCCTTTCAGTCACCTACGGCTGCACAAAGGACCTTTGGGAAAGCTTTGACTAAAGAATGTGATGATGCATTTAAACTAGTCAAAAGTAAAAGTAATGGACGCACCCATCATGCAGTACCCTGTGGATGGTGTCCCATTCCAAGTAGCAACCGACGCTTCAGATCGAGCGGTAGGTGGAGTGCTTTACCAAACGATAAATGGTAAACCGCGCTACATACAATTTTTTAGCAAGAGTTATAATAAGAGTCAACGGAATTACTCTACCGTTAAACAAGAGCCTTTGCTATAGTTACTGCGCTAAGACAGTTTAAAGACTACCTTTATGGAAGTTACTTTACTGTCGCCTGTGATCAAAAGTCTTTAACATACTTAAAAAGATATGAACCCTGATTCACAGTTGGTGAGCCGCTGGCATGACATTATTGCCAAGTTCGCTTTTAATATAACACACATTCCAGGAATACATAACCATCTTCCTGACATGCTCTCGACTTGTGCCCGACTACCAGAAAAACAGTCAAAGAGTTATTAGCAACCGATTGATGCTAAATAAATTACTAAATCTACCATTACGCTGTGTTGTCCCTTACGTAACTCCGACCCATGGATACGTGATTTAATTAATATGATTCAAGACGAACCTATTTATGTCGACCGTGAAAACCGACACGTTCTTGTATCAGGGATCCTATTCTATTAAGAAGACGCCTTGGAAACACACCATTGTTTGTCGCATCGGTCCTGCAGGTACCACTAAGTGGAAACCCCTCAACCGAATTCTTAGCTAAACTAGAGGGAGTCTAAAGAGTTTGAACAAAAGCTCAAGACTCGTACAACACATGCACCCCAACAAGATTGTAGAAGTCGAGGTAATGCCGATTGAAACGGCATTAGATCGTAAAACATGGAACT